>JAGFPH010016744.1:269-18780 GCA_018207615.1 Philaenus spumarius
CCCTAAAATTTCGAATTTTTTCAAACCCTTTCTTAGTGAGCACCTATAGCCCTAGCGGAAGCTACATACCAAATTTCATTCAAATCCATTCGGTAGTTTTGAATAAGTCGTTTTTTAATAACTTTGATCCCCCCAAACCTCCCCTATAATTTCGAATTTTTTCAATTCCTTTCTTAGTGAGCACCTATGGCCCTAGAGGAAGCTACATACCAAATTTCATTCCAATCCGTTCGGTAGTTTTTGAGAAATCGTGATGAGTGAGTCAGTGAGTCAGTGTGTCAGTGAGTCAGTGAGTCAGTGGGTTTTGGCTTTTATATATATAGATAAATCATAAATCAGTTTCGATAAAAACAATTCAAATGTAATTTTGTTTTAATTTCTGAGAGTAGTCTTAAGCGCTATGATTAAGGTATGTAAAACACATTATGGTTCTAGAGTACTAGAATCGTGAATAATGGATGAAATTTATTTGTGAGAACATGATATTAATACAATAGGTACATAATTATTGTATTTTCCTTTGTTTGTTTGTATGGATATTTTGTACCTTTAACAAAGCCTATTTATTGTTGTGTGGTTTGTGATTACTGTTATTGCTTGTGATTAAGTTAGTGTTGATTTAACAATGTAATTAGTTAACAATTTCTTATAGCTGATTGTAAGCAATATAATTATAAAAAACTAAATGTAATCTGAGAGAAGAAAGTAGGCTTGATTCTAACTCTTCTAGACTACGGAGATTGACATCCAGCCTGTTGGTATGTTTAGTAAGGTATAAAGCTATGCAGTACGGATACCAATGTAAGACACATTGCGTTAAAGCATTCTTGGTATGTTAACAACGGTTACATAAAGACTTTCGTTTGCCAAACGTAAACGTTTTAAGATTAGGTTGCGGTTGCCTAGCAACACACAGTATGGTCAGTATTCACGCGTATTTAGGTCGTTGAGGAAAAATTAATTATGGAGTGCAAGAACAATAATAGGAGGAGCATCGATAGTCAATGTTTTCAAAACATCGATGTTTGATATTTTTTACATCACCTTGTTTTATTAATATCTATGTTGTTGTTTACTTTTTCTTAGTTCTTATAATATACAAGTAAATTATGGTTTTGAACGTTATTAATTAGTTAACAAAATAATTACGGTCGCTTTTTTCATTTTATTTGGAATGTAAGACACTATCCTATTACTTTAAATGAGCAATTCTTGTATCTACCTTTGTATCTGTCGCGGATCTCGAAAACGGCTCTAACGAAGTCAAAGAAATTTTGTATTTAGGAGTAGTTTTGATTTTTAAGTACACCCATATAGTTGTATTTCGTGTAAAAACACAATTTTTTGAGAAATTTTAATTTAAAAGTTGAAAATTTTTAACATAGGTTCTTATGGGTTGCCATGTTGGTTACAAAATAACAACGAAATAGTAAATAAAGCGATCAAAACAGCTGTTTATAAACAAGTCAATTTATCGAAAACCAGCTGTTCATTGGATAGTTTTTAATTACTGTTAAAAAAAACAAGCTAATTTACACTGTTTCGGCACGTTGGAATTAGAATAAATTGGGCCTGATTTAACAATTTATTTTGTCAAAAGAAAAGGTAAACTTGGCAAAGATGGATAAATTCTATAAGTAAAATTCAACTCAGAGTGAGGCGGAAGTTCAAGCCTACCGAGGGTCAGCACGGTCGACTGGTTTCCGCTTTACTCCGACCTGAATTTTAATTTTTTATAGTAGCGTTATGCAAACTTTTTTATAACAAGAAAATATAAAAATAAACCACATAAAGTTATGCATCACGATCGTCTGTTTATTTTGATACCAAATTTGAAGTAAATCGGTAAATGTTGAGTAATTAAATAGTTCTTAGTTACATTGAAAGCTATGCCATTTAATTACTCAACATTTACCGATTTACTTCAAATTTGGTATCAAAATAAACAGACGATCGTGATGCACAACGTTATGTGATTTAATTTTATATTTTCTTGTTATAAAAAAAGTTTGCATAACGCTACTATAAAAAACTAAAATTCAGGTAGGAGTGGAGCGGAAACCAGTCGACCGTGCTGACCCTCGGTAGGCTTGAACTTCCGCCTTACTCTGAGTTGAATTTGACTATAACAGTCAATTTTGTAATATAGGCCTGGCTCATTTCAGAAACAAAGTATTGAGGTTATGTTAATCCTGCAATAATATTTACTATATTTAGGCCTGGTTTCAAAACTTTAGTTGACAGAAGAGAAGATAGTAGAACTAGGACTAAAATCGTAATGAAAGCCTCTCACGTTTCTAAAGCATGTATTTGAGGTTATAATTAATCTTGTAATTACTGTTAAATATTTAAGCCTGGTTTCATAATTTTAAAAACCTATGTACAAACGAGCCAAAGATTAACGAGATTTTCTAGCGAATTTTCCAACTGCGAGCGAAGCGAAGCAGCCATCTGAGGCGGGGTTGGGACGCGACGCGTCCAGGGGCAGAGCCCCTAGTAAATATATAATATAGAATAACATTTTTTAATATCTTTTGATTTATAAAATACAAACATAGAAATACATGTTGAATAGATAATGTTAATAAAACTTGTTATCACATTTATTTAATAATCAGTTATACTGTTCTCGTTATTTCATCTATATTTATAACGTGAACGCCTTACTTATAATAGTCCTTTTGTAATGTCAATCTACAGTCGTTATTTTCCATCCCTCTTGAAAAATTTCTTGTCTTCAAACTAATTAACATATAGTCTATCCGCTCGGCCGTGATACCTGACTTCTCGGAACTCAACACCCCCTCCATACCCGCTCGCTGGGCCTGCCAGTGGCAGACTAGTGGAGGGGGCGTTGAGTTATGAGAAGTCAGGTATCACGGCCGAGCGGATAGACTATATCTCTTTTTTGCTCGATCTATGGTCTATACCCGCGATTCCCAGCCAGTGGGTCGCAGAAGGGTCACAGAAGGGTTGGGACTGGATCCTAAAACTATCAGAAACCATCAGAAACGATCAGAAAAATCGAATGAAATCGAATTGTATTTCAAATTTTTTCTTTTATCTGGGGCAGACAACTGACCAAGACACTACATCCCCTTGAAAGTGACTTAAGATTAAAAACATCTTCATTCAATCCTGACATTGACGTGTTGTCAATTGAAATCAAAATGTGTTGAATCGTTCAATCAAAACAGTCCCAAAAATCTCATCAACTAGGGGAGACCCCCTGCGTGCTCCGCACGCCAACCCCCGGTGCGACCTTCTAAAAACATATGTTATGTTTTATTTATAATAAAAGTGTAGGATTAATAATAACCTCAAAACTAAGATGGTAAATAATGTTAAATGTTCAAATCAAATTATTTCTTATATTTTATAACAGCAGTAATAATAAAGGTTAAAAGAACCAGTAAGGCTCAGGTATACACTTAATCAAAAACCTAACAAAAAAGTTATAAATAATAACCTCAAAACTAAGATGGCAAATAATGTTAAATGTTCAAAACAAATTAGTTCGTAAATTTTATAATTTGAATAAATAATTCATTTCCTCATAAAAATCAAAAATTACTTCCACAAAGCAGCTGTATTAGTTAGTTTCTTATTATAAACAGCTGTTTTGTATTAAAATGTTTTTATAACCTTCTGAATAATACTGTAATCATCGTTATTTACATCCACGAAATTAGCTGGATTAGTTTGTTTGTTATTATAAACAGCTGTTTTGTATAGAAATGGTTTTTAAATATTTTCCATGTTAATCTTATGGGGAAAACCCGACCTTTGAGATTAGCTCACGCCATTAAGGATAAGAATTTTTGACATCTAAAACCTTATTGCAAAACTACGAAATGAGACGGATTTTTTGAAACCTCAAACATTAAAATTGGTCCAGAAATAAGGGAGGAGTTGTGTTTACAAAAAACGGCATCACGTATTATATATAATGAAATGATATTGTATCTGAAATTTTACATATTGATGGATTGTGATGACAATTTTCTTAACTGCATTCATATCAAAGCTGTATGAATTGTTGTGCCTGAAAAATTGAAACTTTTATAACTGCAGTTTTTAACTTCACTTAGGAATACACACTTGTTAGTGAGTATGAAACCACTTGTTGCATATATTGCAAACATATATCTATTGTTAAATAAATAACTGTTTTGCTACAAAATGCTTCTATTTTGTCAACCTTTTTCAAATCAGAACACAAATTGTTAATCAATAATCAATTTGTATCTTCAAAAATACATATATTATACATATATTTGCAATATTTTATTGTAAATTGTGTCCCATATATAAGGAAAGGATACGATAAAAATATGGTTTTTTACTCCACCATCATGGAACGTGGAGGTATTCTGATAAAAAAAGGTGGGTCACCAGCTGAAAAAGGTTGGGAACCATTTATCTATACGGTATAACCATACTGAAGTTAGTTGTTCAGTAACACGACTGATGTTTAGTTTTTAGAAAATATTATGTTTTTATTAATACAATACCATAATATTCAAATAAACATATATTACCATAAACACTTCTATAACGTTTTATTAATATTTCATTGATGTTTTATATTAAAAGGATCCGTTTTACATTGTAAATATCTCTTTTGTATTAATATAATACAAAAATATAACATTCAAATAAACATAATATATTATCAAACACATTTTTTAAAGGTTTTATTAATATTTTAATCGATTTTTTTACATTAAAATGATCAATGTTTCGCTGTGAAAATATCATATTTAAATTTATACAATATAATCAGATATTATCAAAAAACCTCGTTAAATTTTTATGAATAAATCCATCGACGTTTTGCTTTGAAAAAACATCGATGTCATTCAAAATCCATGTTTTTCTATCGAAGCTCATCCCTAAAGTGCAAACCGCAAGGCCGAAAGATCTTGCTGCTACCTAGCAGGCGTGAATGGAAGTGAGTAGAATGAATTCAGCGTTTATTATGTTGGCACGTGTTCCCTAATTACTGTTTCCGCGGGAATCCCGTAGTCCGTTTTCAAAAATAGCCTCGTCTTTGATTACCATCCATCTTATTATGTGTCCATTTAGTCGTCCCACAGTTTGAACAAATTTGGCATTCTTACAGTTCGTATATATAGTATACTTGCAGGAGTACAATATTTTGTATTCATTCAACAATTTTTAGTTGGTAATTTAAATGAAAGTTATGATGCCTTATAAGGACAATTATTATATTCAACATGTTAGCCCACGGATTGGAAAATTTTATCAATAAATTAAATAGGTACAATACCTGCTTTTTTTACTTTCTCCACCCTATACGTAGTATATGGAGAAAGTATTGTTTTCGTAAAAATGTTAGAATTTGAATTTTTAGTTGAATTATCGTTTTTGGTGCTCCCAGAACCCCAAAAAATTGTTTAGTGCAATTATCTGTGTTGGTGGTCCCTGAACCCAAAAATATTTTTAGTGGAATTTTTTGTTTTGGTGCTCCCTGAACCCAAAAAAGTGTTTTTAGAGTGGTGTCTGTCTGTCAGTCTGTCTGTATGTATACACGACCAGAGAGGACACTATTGGTCCGATTTTCATGAAATTTGGTATGTAGGTACTAAACCCTAATATCTCCAGGCGTTTTTTTTTCATTTTTTGGAATTTTTAATTTTTAAGGGTAATTTACCCCTAAAAACCCATAAAACACGACAAAAATGCAAATTTCTCAAAAACGGCTCTAACGATTTTGATCAAATTTTCAGTATTTATAGTGCTTAAGATGCCAAACAAAATGACACCACCCGCTTTTATCAAAACTTCGGCGTTTTATAATTATGGGGAAATGTTAAAAAATAAACAAGTTTGTGTTGTCAATCTAGCATCGCGGCAGCGGCCGCACGGGGTAGCACCACGGTAGCGAGCACGGCCAGTAATTCAAAGGTCGCGCGATCGAATCCCGCCTGGGACAATAATTTTTTTATACGATTGACGTAGGTAGAATATTATTTTTTTGTTTTGTTCTAAAAAGTAGTAAATAAAATGATTAAAAACAATATTATTTTGACTACAGTAAGTTGGGAGAAAGTTTGTGTCAGTTAACTGATACCGTTTATTGTCTTATCCAATCCTGAAATCACATCTTTATTTATTCGAAAAATTTGGATAGAAACAACTGTCTAAAGTGCAGGCTTAATAATTCATGAAAAACGAAAACTACAAAAAGTCACTGATTTCAGAAATTGAATAGTGGAAATAATTTAACATACACATAGCTGATAATGATTTTATACGTTTGTTAGCCTACTTTCCGTATACATTGTTATAGACGCATATTCAAATCTGACGAAAATGGTATGGACTGGTCCAAAATGGTAAAAGTTCTCGAAGGTCGAATATCTTTAGACCGTAGACACATTTGTTATCTACTATAGTCACGTTTTTGCAAGAAAGAGGTTATGGTCCTTAAAAGATGGACATTTCGTCAATTGTATAGAGTATTTTAATGTAGGCCTATAACATGTAAGATTGTGAGTGTGTGTGCAGATTCCCGTGTGACCGCGACAAAAGTTTGTGAAAACTACACGTGGCAGGATCCCCCTCGCGTGAAACTCGTCGTGCCATTCTACACGAGGCAGTTCAGACGCGGGTTGGATGCGGTGGAACTCCGTTGTATATAGCTGGGATTGTACAATAGTAATCGGTTGTTTGGGATTTAAAAAAGAATAACGTCTTTAATTTCAAAGAGGATTTAGTTTTGAATACTTATTGGATTATCATTTAGAGCGATTAATTTGTAAATTTATTTTTGTTAAGTTTTGTACAAAATAAATAACCATTCTAAATTTTATCTCCCGTACCATTTTACACAATCACTTAAAACGCATTTTTAACACGCCATATGTCAGTAACAAGCAGTTTATTAACACAAATTAATGTAGTGAGCTCTGAGCAGTGAGCAAGAAAGGAAAAGAACATAGATCTCATAGCAGGATAGCAGTTGCTTTTTCGTAAAATGCGATCTAAACCATTATTAAATCGCAGCTACTGTTAACTGCTCTTTCCCTTAAATGTTCACTGCGATCACTGCTCACAAAAAATGGAATGTCCCTGTGGTGAGTCTGTTCGATATCGTCGGATGCGTCCACCAACGCCTCTTCTTCCGTTTCTTCTTCAGCAGTTCGAATAGCTGGAGTTGGAAAACCCCAGCTATACAACCGAGTTCCACCGCATCCATCCCGCGTCTGAACTGCTTCGTGTAGAATGGCACGACGGGTTTCACGCGAACTTCACGCGACGGGGATCCCGCCACGAGTAGTTTGCACAAACTTTTGACGCGGTCACGCGGGAATCCCGTCGCGGGATTCACGCTCGTGTAGAGTGGGCCTAAACTTGACAATGCATGAGAAGTGAGCTGCTCCTGCCGCGCTCGGTGACACCCCTACGTATACAATGCCTGGGCGGGATTCCCGACGCGGGATTGACGCGGACGTCAGCGTAGAAACGCCAATTTAACTCAATGGTCTCTGTCGAGCTCGTGGTTCCGACTCAGGAATCACGTCACGAGATTCACGCTCGTGTAGAATGGGCCTTAGTGATTCCAACTTACCTCTTTTAGGATATATTTATAGCTATATTTTATAAATAAACTATACTCAATTTGTAAGTATGCCAAATAATAATGTTCTAATTCAATAAACACTGAGTAACGATTTTGAAGTAATCCACAACATACGCTCCTAAGGGTTTAGTTAGAGTAAAATCACTAAAATACAGTTTTAAACATTTGTGCGCAAAAATTACGTCGATGTGTGATTAGGTCTAAGAGATGTAGCAGAATTAGGAGAAACACACTGTGTCCCTTGCCATGCTAGTGGGCTAAATTTTGAAAAAAGGGTTGGCCTAAATTAACCCCTGTTTAGCCTAGGAACGTTTTCTTCAAATTATATGCTGGATATACAGTAGTGTTTTAGTTTTGTGATATAGATCACACAAACACACATACTTCTACATTTGTAGGCTATAAAATAAGAAATAAATAATAGATTCGCAAATATAAATTTCCTTCTAATAATGTAATTAAAAAATAAACCGTACCAGAAACTGGCACAAACTTTCTCACAAATATATTTAAATTATTAAACAGATTCACTGTGACTTCATAATTGTATTAAAGTAGGAGATACATTAAAGTAGGAGAGTAACTAATAAATATTATTATTATTAGCTACAGAGAAAAGTATTGTATCGATTTCGAACAAATTTGCACCAAACATGTCAAATAGGCCTGCATAGATGCACGAAAAAAGATTTTGAATAATTCTGAAAAACAACCCCCTTTTTGACTAAAAATACCCCAAAAATCAGTTATTATTATTATTAGCTAAACGAGAATTTTTAGAAAGATGCGGATTTTTGCATATGGTAGGGTACATTAAGGGCTACAAATAAGCCAAATTTGATCAACATCGTTAGAGCCGCTTTTTTATAAAAAAAATAATAACTGACTTTTTGGGGGTTTTTGGCCAAAAAGGGGTTTGTTTATCAAAATGTTTTCATACATACAGACAGACATTTTGTAAAAACCACTTTTTTGGACTCAAGTGGTCTCAAAACGGATATTTCCACAAAAATCTCAACATCGATTTTTTTGCGATCACTATAATACTTTCTCTATATTATAGTATAGTGAGAAAGTAAAATTGATTGTAATTGAGAGTAACAATAAGCTATCAAAATAAATAAACAAACGATTTTAAGATTTCCGGACTGTAAACATGAATGACGCCAATTATTATTTAGATGAGTGGTAAACTAGAACAATAAACATCTGGAAGTTGGCGACCATGCATTTGTTCTATTTCCCACCCATTATTAATAGTCCGCAACTGTTGGCTAAACTGTTTCATGCCAAAAATTAGTGGCTGTACTGTTGCAGAATATGTCAGTTAGCAGAAATGAGTTAAGTCTTCGCGACTGTACGTTATTTCATGAAAAACAAAAAAGAAATATATAAATTTAATTTCTGTCAAAGTTGTCATTGATTTGAAGGCAAACAAAGTATTGATGGAAAGAAATTACATCTGACTCGTACGACCAGCTGATTTCGATTTGAAGCAGAACATCTTTAACAAGAAGTTTGTTATAAACGGCTTGGCTTGAGAATAGTAAATCTACAGAAGAAGAAATGGTTTGAAAAAGTGAAGTCTGCTAACACACTAACAGTAGATTCGATTTTAAATCTGCATAATTTTCGACAAGTTTGTGTCGTCAAGCGGTATAAAGCTGGATTTTCCTAGCTTCGCACTTTCTGTGGAGCGCACTGCTGAGCCTACTCAACAACATGTAATAGAACGGGACCGTTTTCCTAGACCCAGGCGCGGATCCAGGGGAGGGGCAAAGGGGGCAAATGCCCCTCCCGAACTCCGAAAAAAATGTTACGTGCTTATTACATTATGATTTCTACCGGAAAAACGCGAGATTAACGCATAGAAAAATCGACCGGGAAATCAATCGATTTCCAAGTTTGTTTCTTGCGTATTGAAGTTAAGGGTCGGCTCTAGTAAAACAGAAAGCAACCTGCGACTCCCTATAGCGGCGGTAGGTTACGCGGACATTGCTCATCCTAAATCCATTTAAAACCCGCAATTATTCTAAAAGCGTTTTTTAAAAAAATACCAAACTCTTGGGGACAAAATTCTTCATCCGAATGGCTTGGTAATTTTTCGCTATCTATATAATAAAAAGGAATTGCTGTTTCTTTGAAATCGCATCAATTGAGAACTGCTGGACCAATTTGGCAATTTTTTGTTTTAAAATGTTCGTAATAGTCCGAACTAGGTTTTTATACAAAGAAAAATTTGAAAAGTTTCCCGAAAAAGTTTCAAATTTGGAAAAAACTAAACAGCCTCTTTTGTATGGACTCAAGACCATAGCGCACAAAAACAGCTGTTCGTATAAAATGCTTAGTAACACATGTTTGTTCACATTCATTACCATAGCAACTTAAGCAAATTTATAATCAGTTTATTATTCTTCAAAACCAATAGCTTTTTAGATTAGATTGACAAATTAAAAGCAAACACAAACAAAAATCAATAAAACATGCTTAGGCCTACTATATTATAATTCAATTTAAACATCGGTTGTTACATATTATTATAAATAAAACAACTGTTATGGATCAAAATCTGAACATAATTTTAGGTTAGGCCTACAATGAACCAAAACACTTTTATTTGCAACCAATTTCTCTAATTTATAATCGGGTTATTATTCTTCAAAAACCAAAACAGCTTTTTTAGGTTAGATCGACAAACAACAAAAACAAAAATCAACGAAAAATGCTTACTGTATTATAATTCAATTCAAACATCGGTTGTTACATATCTATTTACTTACATATATGCTGTTTAAAATATTGTTTATATAAATTGTTCATATGAACACCATTTGCAATTCAATAACTTAAGTCAAAAGAATGAAATTTGATAACTACCCTTAAAATTAAATAAAGCAATAGCGAAGCATTGCCGGGTCCACTAGTAATTAATAGTTACAACGTAAAAAATATTTAAAATCACCCTATAGCGGCGGTAGGTTACACGGACATTGCTCAGCCTAAATCCATTTAAAACCCACAATTGTTCAAATAGCGTTTTAAAAAAAATACCAAAATCTTGGGGACGAAATTCTTCAGGCGAATGGCTTGGTAGTTTTTCGCTATAATTAATAGTGACAACATAAAAATATATTAAAAATCAATGTTTTAAATTGTTAATAAATATTAAACAAAATATTTTTCTTAATTTTTAAAAAGCCATTTGCATGCATATTGACCATAGCTTTAAAATGACATATCGTTTATAATTTTCCGATCAAAAATAAAGGAAAAATTTGGATTTTAATTTAGCATTGGTGTTATGGAGTGTCAGCCAACATGGCCGACAGCTAGAGCCGACCCTTAAATCGGTTGGTTCACCGTTCTGACCATGGATTGCGCACGTCGCGTCTTGCTTCGTTTTCGGCTTAAGTAACTTATATAGTAAAATTTTTAATCTATGGTTTTCTTAGCTCTTTTGGATAGTTGTTTACTAGATCAAGTTTTCTAATTTGTTGGTGTATTTTTGTTTGATATTTTACTGAGATATAGTTTTGATATGAAACGAACTTCAAAATTAACATCTTTCTATTAAAAAACAAACAAAAAACAGAAGACATCAATAGGCAAGCTTCCTCTTTATTCTGACACATTATTTTTCTACTCGTAGGCTTACATATAGGCAGTAGGCCTATATTTACGTACCTTAATCAAATTAAGTACGAGTTTTATTTTTAATGTTTTGTCCAAATAAAAAATCCTTTTGTTAGTTCAGCATTTACATTACGCAATTATAAATTAAAACTATTAAAAAGCGAAGGATAGTAAAAAATAATAAAATCACTAAAAATCTAACCTCCGATAATTCCGCAATTAATAAATAAAATATTATATTGTAGGCGTGTATGCATAAGCACGTTTTAATTTGTGAATAAAATTGAAATTCGAAATAGATTTGTTGAATTTCATTAAAGTCAAAAATATTATATGGTGAACAAATATTGTTCTCACTCACAAAATGGTTATAGGCTTAAGTGATAAGTTACATCGTCACATCATCTCTAACTTCTATCAATGAATAAGTTTCTGTATTCGTCGCTTCTATTTTCTTGTTCTTACTCGTTTATGTCCCAAAATCAGAACTTCACTCATTAGAGGTCGTCAAAAAAAAAGGTAATATTTTTTCGTAAAACTTTAATATTTTGACATATTTAATATAAGTGCGAGTAAGATCTCAAGCAAACAATCAAAAGTGCTCCGTACGAAGGCGATGCCAGATCAAAGTTTTTAGACATCCGTAAATACAAAAATAAAGAATTTTATTAGTAAAACATTGTTGACATTCAAAATATTTCCATTCAAATTCAACGTTTTGCGTTAACATTTTTTATATTTTGTGGGAACCCCCAAAACCTACCAGTCATTTTGCATACCTGGGACGTATTGCCCCCTCCCAGATGAGGTCCTAGATCCGCCACTGCCTAGACCCCTCCGCGGTCCGCAGTGCGCTCTGCGCAACTGGACGACTCATTTCAGAGCAGTCAAGTGCGGACCGCACTAGTTTTAGTTTTACAAGAGAGTGCTGTAGTTGTATGAATATTATTGATATAATATCTAAAATGTCTAATACGTTTACGTCTAGTGAGGATGAACAGCTTATCAAGCTAGTCGGTAGTCATCCAATGCTGTGGAATATTGCCGATAAACAGTTTAATAACACAATTTTTCCACCACTAAATTAAAAATCCTCAATTTTGCGCCACCCAAAATTGTACGCCCTAGGCGACCGCAACTGTCGTCTATTACGCTTGACATCGATTGTGAAATAATACATTAAATAATCAATGATTATAGGCCTACACCTATTGAGTAGGAAATGATTAAAATATATTATATGTTGTTTTTTTTTAAAGTGGGACTTAATTTTGTTATTTTTGAATATACAGTGTGATTGAAAAGTCCCGGAACGGTGTAGTATATTTTTTACCATTATAGATAAAGTAATGAGACTTGGTATATCAATAATAGCCATAAATGTCTACTCTTTTAAGGTATTATCACTTTTTTATCCCTTAAGGGGGACGGCCCACGAGGAGTCGGACAAAATTCTTAAATAGCAGCATAGGTCGAGTTTGGTATCAAATTAAAGGTCTTAGTTAGTAGAACACATTGCCGCAAACCGGACTTCGAAAGGTCCACTCTAACCAAAATGGCGGCCCTAAACGTGTTGAAATAAATTGACATAAAGTTGCTAAATATCTCGAAAAGGAAGAATTTTTAGAAAATATTTCAAAGTGCTTGACCTAAAAAAAGTGCTCCCAAATCAATTTCGTAAATTTTGTTTTTAAATTTTCCAAGATGAAGGAGTAAAAATAAAATTTACGAAATCGATTTGGAAGTAATTTTTGTAATCAAGCACTTTGAAATAAACATTTTTTGTCTCTCTAAATTTTTCCTAAAAATTCTTCCTCTTTTCGAGATATTAGCACCTTTATGTCAATTTATTTCAACACGTTTAGGGTCCGCCATTTTGGTTAGAGTGGACCTTTCGAAGTCCGGTTTGCGGCAATGTGTTCTACTAACTAAGACCTTTAATTTGATACCAAACTCGACCTATGCTGCTATTTAAGAATTTTGTCTGACTCCTCGTGGGCCGTCCCCCTTAAGGGATAAAAAAGTGATAATACCTTAAAAGAGTAGACATTTATGGCTATTATTGATATACCAAGTCTCATTACTTTATCTACAATGGTAAAAAATATATTACACCGTTCCGGGACTTTTCAATCACACTGTATATAATAATATAAACAATATATATTTCAGCACAAAATTGTACAAGCAGAATAATATACACTATATACAGTTGTTTTCGTCTGCTAAGTTTTGATTTTATTTCAAATAATAATGCTAATTTAGGCAATTTAAGTATGTTTTTATTAGTACTTACGTTATTTATTCACTTTTTTTATTATAAGTAAAACATATTATAAGTGCTAAAATAGTTGTCATTATAGTTGCCAGTATGACTATCAAATTCTAGCACCCTGTATGGCAGGAGATTGGCCTTTTGTTAAACAAAAGTGGTAAGTAATTCTTTTTTGTTCTTTATGTGGGAAGTTGTGACGAAAAGTAGACAGACAATGTGGTTGTCCGATTTTTATTTTCTTTGTGTCATTTTCCTAATCTTAAATAGGCCTTTAAAATGAGGTATCACATGACCAAACTTCCCATTTAAAAATTTTGAGTTGCCCCCAAAATCCCCCATTTTTGGGGGACACTCAAAATTTCCGATTGCTTCAAAAGATACTTTGGGCTAAGTTAGTATCGTTCTCCAAAGGATATTTGTTTGTTTTAACAAACACAAAAGTTAAAGGGGGGGGGGGTGTGATGTGATCAAAGTCAAAAGATGTGATCGTGGCTTGATCAAGACAACTTTTACACAGCGCAACTGGGGCGATCTGTTCGCCATCCTATTGGTTCGTCCCATGTTCGTGTTCGCTCAACCTTATTTCCCAGCCAATTCTTCACTCGTCCGAACTCGAGATCGACGATTTCATCGGAGCTCCAGGATCCCTCGGCCAGTGCTGTTTTAGGCCCGATGCTTGGTGTTTTGTTGCTGGCCGGTCACGGGTAGGGAATTTATTCACTGCATGCCGCTAACACATTTTTCTGTTTCAGCGAAGTACTAGACTGCATCTTGAAGCCATTAGGGAGTCCTGCTACCACTCTCCCCAGTGCCTTAGTCGGGGAGTGGGAGGATGTTTTAGTGGGTATTCTCCTTTTGGAGCGAGCCCCACAGTATCTCTCAGGTGAGAGGTCAACGTGAATGCGTTTCATCCTACAAAAATGAAGATCCTTATTTTTCTACATCCTTAATCCGAGGATAGTTATTTATATATTTAGTTTAATTTGACATCTGCACAACTTATACGTCTTCTAACTTTCACTACCTAAAACTGTATTTATTTGACCCATCGAATTACAAACCAGTTTAACAAAATCAAACACAATATAATAGCACTACTGTGACGTAGTATAAAATTATCTCCAACTGTATTTTCAGAGAATATTAGTAGGCCAGTCGGTAAAGGTCAATTTTGACCAAAAGTACCAGTAATTTGCAATACGGCTGATTTTTTTTTTTATAAGTACATTAAAGTATGTAGATTAACATAAAAAAAAGTTTGCCAGTCTATCGATTTCCCAAAGTCGAAAAAAAAAATCGATTATCATTTTTTTTTCGATTATCCTTAATATTTCGAGCTGGGATGAAGATAGAGGAAAATAAAAAATACCACCGTGTAGGGGAGGTATTTTTCAACAAAAAAGGTCATATGTATTTATTTCGTCCGAGCAATGGTTTGTCCGGAAAAAATTCGATAATGCAGGTATGTATTTTGCAGCAGGAGAAATCACTAAAAGGGGACATCTTATTCATATATGAAGCGTTGGCTCATTCTAAATTGGCCGAATTTTAATATATCGAATTGAAACTTGACACAGGAGTTAAAATATATATTTTAAACAATTATGCTGAGTCTCAGCTTGTTATCTTGAAAATTACTCGATCTAGAGCTACTGGATTTCTCGATTTTAGGAGTACCGGACCCACCAATTCATTTTAAACAGCTCCAGTTTAGAAAATTTTCAAAATATCAACCTGAAAGTTTTTTTACAAGTTAAATATATATATTCAAACAAGTTCAAGGAGTATAAACCTTTTTCATTATTTACTTTTAAAAGCACAAGTAAATTAAAAAAGTATAATTTTAGACCTTTTTAGATTTTTCATCAAAACGCTTGAGTTGATCAGCTGCAGATTAGTCATTTTTTTAAATATAGTTTTTAAAATAAGTATAGCAAAAAACAATTGTATTTTTAACTTCTGTACCAATTTTTAAATCGATATGTTAAAAAATGTCGAAAATGGAGTCGTTGAATCCAAAAGTGTTATAGTTAAAACGAGATAGGTAAAACAGAAGACTATTTTCAAGCGCCTCGTTTTTAAAAACAACAAGAAAAAAATCGTTCATACTTACTAAGAATATTTATACTGGTGTACTCAACTTGTAAAACAAATTTGATGTTGATATTCCAAAAAGTTTCTAAACTGGAGCTGTTTAAAATGAATTGGTGGATCCGGTACTCCTAAAATCGATAATCGAAATCGACTCCTAGATCGGGTAATTTTCAAGATAACAAGCTGAGACTCAGCATAAATGTTCAAAATATATATTTTAACTCCTATACCAAGTTTCAATTCGATATATTAAAATTCGGCCAATTTAGAATGAGCCAACGCTTCATATATGAATAAGGTGTCCCCTTTTAGTGATTTCACCTGCTGCAAAATACATACCTGCATTATCGAATTTTTTCCAGACAAACCATTGCTCGGACGAAATAAATACATATGACCTTTTTTGCTGAAAAATACCTCCCCTACACGGTGGTATTTTTTATTTTCCTCTATCTTCATCCCAGCTCGAAATATTAAGAATAATCGAAAAAAAAAATGATAATCGATTTTTTTTTCGACTTTGGGAAATCGATAGACTGGTAAACTTTTTTTTATGTTAATCTACATACTTTAATATACTTATAAAAAAAAATTCAGCCGTATTGCTAATTACTGGTAGTTGTAACCTATACCGACTGGGCTATAGAAATAACGTTTAATTTCCGCGATGGGTAAGGGATGGTATAGTAAGGTTGCGTGGCCAGATATAAACAACATTATCTAAACGAGTTGCAGGCAATTGACACGTTGTGTTGTGAGTGTTGGAGTGCCAGGCTCGACTCTTGCGTGCCTAAAACCACTTTACGTACTTTGCCACTGCGTGTTCACCACTAATTTCTTCCCCGTAGGCAATGCTGACAACTTTTGTCTTTCTTTGATCCATCGTAGTAAATTGGTTTAGATAAGTTTAATTGTATAAAGTTTACTCAAAATAGATTTTTGCTTTCTTGGGTGACTAATTGGAAGACATGGACTCCGTTATGACCAGTGGAGGGGATATTCCTGCGTGTTACACACGCCAACCTTCAACTTCGCACAATTTTAAACGTAATAGTTTAACCTACAATTATGTACTTAGTTTTCTCTCAATCCTCCATTTTGTATTCAAATTTTGTAAATATTTTTGAAGTACGTAAGACATTGAACGTTAGTTCAAATTTGGCATAGCCTGTGCATGTTTTCCTTATTAATAAAACGGGGTTTTAATTTGTTCTGCATTACAACGAACAATCGAGATAACGACTGTTCGAAAGGAAATATAAAACATGTCAGCAGCCATTTGCTTTTTTGTTAAAATCTGGAAAATTAATTTTATATTAATTGTTTTTAACAATTAAAATTCGTATCAAATTTTAGTTTTTGGTGTAATCTTGTGAGTTGTAGACAACTGCCTATTAGATGTAGGGATGATATGTATAAACAGATAAAATAAAATTCTATTAGTGTAATGCTATCGTGAAAAATACATTTTAGAAATATACAGGGTGATTAGAAATAAATATTTATTTTACTACTTTATCCACATAAAAAATTTTACACTAATTTTGTTCCACCCAGGTGGGTAAAAAGTGCAAAGATAAACTACCATAGCAATTTATTTGTAGGTTTTGATGGCATTAATAATAAACAGTGGCAACTAATAAAAATGCTCTTTCAGGAAATTCAATAGCTAGAAATAAATTGGTTAAGCCAGAACAACATAACTCCATAAATACTTATCCACTTTTGATTGCTAATGCGATTAATGATTACTTTGTAGAAGTGCCTTGGCATTTCAAATTCCTTAGATGCACTGCTGGTGCTGAACACTTGGAATTCTAAAAAAAAAAATACATGCCATTCCGTTTGCAATTCTATATTCTGGTTACCAGTTACTGCGAATGAATTAACCAGTATTATGAAAAAGTTGTCGAGAAAAAGGGTCGTCTTATTAAAGATATTTCTGAGAATATTGTGCAAGTTTTAGTTTATATCTTCAACAAAACATTTAGTGATGGTTGTTTTCCAAATGTATTTAAAATAGCTAAAGTTTTACTTACATATAAGTCAGAAAGTTGCTTTTTAATGTTGAAAACTATAGGCCAATTTCTTTGTTATGTGACTTTTCTAAATCAATAGAAACAGTTTTTAAAGTGAGGTACTGAAATTTCTTGAGTTGAATGATGTTTTTTCACTTTGTCAGTATGGGATTAGGGAAGGTCTCAATACTTTAATGCTTTACAAAATTTTATTTCAAACTTCATAATTACTAATCTATTTTAACAGTAAAACAAAAAATAAAGCATCTGGTCTTTTTATAGAAATTGGAACCCTTTGATACTGTAGACCACTTCTTGTTATTGACAGAAATATTGAACCAGGAACTTCAAATCCTAATAACAGTTTACGAAAACATGGTTATTTTTAGGTACCAAATTTTATAATGATGTGCTACACGATAAAAAGATTGGTCTTCCATTACAGGCATAAAATGTAGACTACAAAAATGGCTGTTTGATCTATCTAATGAGTATGTTCAGGGTTTATTTAGGGTAGTTGAATACTGTGTAATTATAAATGTGGTATGTATGTGTGTATGAAAATGTTTGTGTTGTATCGTGTTTTGATTTTTTGGTTGTTGGTTGCAAGTAAATGACATTGTTTCGTCCAGGAGCCCATAACCGGGTTCCATCACACGGTCGAGGAGCCAATTAAAACTGTCTCATTTTTTTGTGAGTCTTGTAATCTGTTAATCACTCCACAGCAGTATCTATTTTGTTTTATTAATTTAATTTAGTTTTTACATGTATTTTACATGATACATGTAGATTGTTGATATTTGATTGATTGATTTATAATAGAAAAAAAAAGATGACCAAAAATTTATGATCCTACCTAGATCCAGATCCTTCTATATCCTG
>JAGFPH010016749.1:6152-17901 GCA_018207615.1 Philaenus spumarius
GCATAATGGCACTGGGACAAACAGCAATAACTCTAATACAAAGGCAGTCGACAAGTGCCCATCCCCGATGTCGCACAATAGGCCTAAGGGTAAGGGTTTTATTACGGTCATTTGGTTTTGCCTCACGCTAAGGTGAAATGAACTATAGAAATTCATATTTTTCATGGCCAGTAAAAAGTAGGTGAAGTCCCACATTTAAAGTTTTCTGTACATCTTGTACTTTTGGAGATCTCGTAATTGTAATTGGTGGCACAGTTAAAATGGACACCCTTTATAAAGATTGCAGGTAATATTATTAGTGGAGTAAAGTAATCATAGAGCGTGATTAATAATTTACTAATAATCGGCGATAATGCTAACACTGAACAATGGCTACTGCGAATTCAAAACTGTCGCTACAAAGTAAATCGATTGCTTGCTCCTTGCAATCTGCATTCAGCTTCTAACTAAGCCATAACACGCCTGGGGGGCTTTCTGGGGGGGGGGGGGGGGGGGGGGGTGGTAAACGTGTGCAATCTAGGCATGTGTCTAGTAATACCATTACATTAATTACATTTATATAGACAAAGCTGACAGAATTTAATAAAGTCCCTATATATATGTGTATATTAACTGCTATAACATCAAATGCACGTCCGTATATAGGCGAGTAACAAAATGGTACAGCGCATGCGCGTGGTCGTGTAAAATAACTATAATTTTAGAAACATGTTACGTTATTGGCTGATTTCACACTTACCGACACGACACCGACACGATATCGGAACGATGTTGTCGTTCATGAAAACTAACTTAAACTTAAGAGTAGCTTTCACACTCACCGACATATCGGTGTCGTGTTGTTGCAGGCGCCGACATGTCGGCGAGCTGCTGGTCTCCCTTCTTTATCGGAACGATATCGTCTAAGTTTGTTTGTTTACTGGTTGCTATGGTAAAGTTAGGCCTAGAAAGTAATTTTATTTTAAGTCTAGGCTTAACCTAAAATGATTGTATTTATTTTGCCGTTAAGATAGTTAAAATAAATTAAAGAAATAAAATAATTTTAGGTTAGGCCTAGACAGTGAATCAACATTTTATGTTTATTGAATGTATTTACAATTAATGGACATTTAACTGTGTTTACCATCTTAGCTTTGATGTTATAATTAATTCTACACCTTTATTATAATAACATTTGTGATGCCTTTTTCCCTATAGGGAAATTCTTTGGCCCTCTCAAATAACGTGTTTGCCACGGATACTCCAGCCAATGGCTGGGTTTCGTTCCAGGGGTCAAGGATGGAGGGGGTAAGGAGATGGCTCAGTGCGGCCTAATCCTAGAGACGAGCTCTTATGGTATTAGGACCCAATTCATCACAGCCGAGGAAGTGGGGGTAGGGAAGGGATGGTACGACGCGGACGTTATCAAATTGCTTGCCACGCCTATACCCTATGCTGTCTCACAAACTCTTGTATGTGGGTTCTCACCACACATACACCCTAAGACAACAACTTATACTTGTATGTGAGTTTGCACCACACATACACCCTAACCAACGAACTATAATGTATGTGAGTTCGCACCACACATACACCCTAAAACAACGAACTATATTGTATGTGAGTTCGCACCACACATACACCCTAAAACAACTAACGACAATTGTATGTGAGTTTGCACCATACATACACCCTAAAGCAACGAACGACAATCGTATGTGAGTTTGCACCACACATACACCTTAACCAACGAACTATAATGTATGTGAGATTGCACCACACATACACCCTAAAACAACGAACAACAATTGTATGTGAGTTTGCACCACATATACACCTTAACCAACGAACTATAATGTATGTGAGTTTGCACCACACATACACCCTAAAACAACGAACGACAATTGTATATGAGTTTGCACCACACATACACCCTAAGACAGCAAACTACAACTGTATGTGAGTTTGCACCACACATACACCCTAAAATTTCAAAGATCGTTTCGTTCAAACCACTATTAAAATTTGGTAGGCCTAATGTAGGCCTAATATACGCAGCCTAACTGCTCAACAATATCTATCTATTCCGTCAACGAAATCCCTTTAAATATTACTAACCATGCGACGGTTTTAAACATACAGGTTATTAAACTGTCGTAGGCCTAACGTAGGCCTAATAGGCTTAGGTTGCGCTTAGGCGGTTTCACAACGCCCTAATCTGCCCACAAACTCAACTGATGTACAACTCTTAAACCCTTCAACCCTTTAGGCAATGAATCCAAAAACTAATTAGGCCTAATGTAGGCCTAATATACGCAACCTAACCGCTCAACCTATATATGTATCCTGTTAATGAAATCACTTTAAATATTACTAACCAGGCGACGTTTTTATTCGTACTGGTTATTCGAATCTAGTAGGCCTAATGCAGGCCTAATATATGCAACGCTTCTATAAATACTCCGATAAGTAAACCCCGGATGCTATTCACCACCGCTGAAAATGCCTTAACTATAAGCTTTACTAATCTATTGCAAAAAGCGTTTAGCGTGGTTAAATACACCTTATAATGATAACCCTGCCGGTCACTACCCAAGCCTGTGCTTGAATCCGGGTTTTACACTTACCTCTACTTCCTATGATGAGCCAGTTTTCACCAGGCGAGCATCTACCGTTATTTAAAGCTGCCGATTTCCACCTAGCGAGCCAACTGTACTAGACGAGAGGTACTAGCTGGTTTTCACCAAGCAAGCAACTCTCCTCTCTGCCTTAGAGCTCCGTCTTATATAGCGGTCCGCTCCCACTTTCGGCGGACCGGCCTACATCGCCCCACCTAAGCACTGCCCTTCTCCGCGTTGTCCCCTCTTTACCGAGAAACAACGCAAGACTAAAAACAGGCGTGCGATAAGATGCCTGCTTCTTATTACATTTGAAACATCGACAAATTTTCCCCTTCTAATTTTGGGACGTTACACATTAAACGTATGGAAACAGTAAATATTTGTATAAAAAACAATACAATAATAAACGTCAATTGGAAGATTAAAATTATGTGTGTAAGGCAGGTAAAAGAATTGAAGAAAAGCCGTGATGAACTTCGTTCCACGACAGCATACATTTACTTTTTTTATTAGCTATGTAATTTGTTGGCAGACGGATTATGTTCCTTAAACTTTTTTTTGAACATCCTTGTTTGTCCTATGTATTTTTTTGGGTCAATCTACACGATAGCTTGTACAATTGGTCGTGTCGGTATCCTCGTAGAGTCGGTGAATGTGAAAGACGTCTGCCGATATCGTGACGATATCGGTACTATTGCTGTTTCGTGTCGATGTCGTGTCGGTGTCGTGTCGGTAAGTGTGAAATCAGCCATTGAGCACTGATAATAAAACCTTTACAGCTTCAGGCATGTAATAGCTGATTTCATGCATCATCTGTAATACTTTAAAAACATCTATCCTAGATTATACTTTGGGGTTACGTTTACAAGATTACAACTTCAATAAAAACTAATTTCTTATAATGTCTGGATGTTAGTTGATTTTTATTATTACGACGTTTATATTAAATCGTTTCCTTGTTTGTCTGTTCGGTAAAAATATTGCAATCAATTTCAAACTAATTTACCGACGAGCTAGAGACTTAAAACTTCAAACATAGCTTAGAAGTACCAGTCATAATCTTATGAAAAAGCTTTAAATCAATCGCAAAATTTCAAAAACACAATACCAATAATAGCAGAAAATAATAATTTAAATAATTTGTTTTTTAATAATACGCCACGTTTTTAAAACGGGCTAAAATAAATGGCATGTGTTGAATTTGGTCTGTGTTCGTTCAGTAGGACTAACCTAAAATTATGTTGTTTTCGATCCAAATCAGCTTTTTTGTTTATATTTAACAACAGATGTTTGAATTGAATTATAATACAGTAAGCGTTTTCCGCTGATTTTTTTTCTGTTTGCTTTTAGTTTGTTAATCTAACCTAAAAAAGCTGTTATCGTAACAGATGTCCATGTTAATCGAAGTAGCAAAATATTTCGAAATATAACATTACATTTGTATTAGTCATATATAATCTGTTTCATTTTAGTACTAAAACTAATTTCCATCGGGTGAAATGTTTCCATCAATTAGTCAAAGTTTTCAAATGGAACTAAATATCATGTTTACTAACCTATATTACTGTATAAAACAGTTCAGTATATTGTAGTTGCGGAAGTGCATTAACCGAAATAGAACTGTATCCTGCATTCAGTAATTAGTCAACGGGTAGTGTGTAACATCACTGTAATATTAGTTTGCAGATATGTTAATAATGGACAAGTTAGTAAATAACTTTAGCGCGTGCGCAATGCGCATAAAATCTCAACGAAGTTTTAATATTGTTTCAAATTAATAACGGTTGCAAAATCAGATGGTGGGTGGTTTATTCAGACTGTAGTTTGTAGATTTATTTGCAATTAGAATTTCCGTCTTTCGAAGCCTTGACGATCAGTTATACTGCACGGTATTAATGTATCGGCGAACACACTAGCATGCGATTCTTCACCAGATCTGAGTTTCCTGGCCCATGTGAACACCCTCATAGTGATTTAAAATCGATTATTATTTCCCCATTTTAGACCTACGTACTTGAACAGCTGTGTGTTTTTGACGTTAGGGGGGCTTACAGAATGTCAAAAACCTTTATCAACGACTTTTCCCATTTCTACTCACCCCTCCTTTGATTGTCCCTAAGAATAAATTTCGGCTCTATTTATCATTATGTCACTGAAAACACAAATTATAATTGAAATTAGCAAGCCCCGTGAAAAATAACAGGTAAATTAATTAGGTACACATCAGAAATACATCATTTAAGAAGTACAAAAAAAAAGGGTCTTTTTTAGAAGACAACCGCCATGTATAAACATACTGTGACTAAAAACTACAAGTTAGAACTTTTAGCATTTTTTAATGCTTGAACGCAGGTAAACATACTGTGACTAAAGGCTATGCAAGCATTAAAAAAAGTCTGAAGTTCTAACCGATAGTCTTTAGTCACAGTATGCTATTCATATATCAAATGATTTGGAAGTTATTAATATTATAATGAAGAAATTGATAATGGAATATGTACGAATGTTTCCGAAGCTAAACGAATGGGTGTATCTTCTTTAAATTTGTATACATAAATATATATTGACGATTAAAGGTTATATTTATGACCTGAAAACAAATCTTATAACCTATTATAGCCTGAATTAGTTATATAACTCATATACAAAAAAATATACTTCACAAAACATTATATTTTTGCTTGAAGTTGTAAACATAACCCCAAATTGTATTATTAGTTATTCGGATATTTGCCATGATTTAAAAAATCAAAACACAAAATTTCGGGAATATAAATCAACTCCCGTTATCAAGTAAATAACAACTAGGAAACATAAAAATAGAGATCTAGGCCTATGTAAAGAAAACAAGTAAAGCTAAAATATACCACTAATCTTAACCATCTACATAGTACATCTCAGAGCTGAAACTAGAAGTATAAAAAAAAAACAATGGCAAACACAGAAAAGCACAAAGACTCACCTGAAGGAAAACACGTGTTTACATACAGACAAGAGTCAGACAAACAACTTATGATGGCACACAAATGATGGAAAATGTCCGAATAACTAATAATAAAATTTATTGAACATCTACCGTTAATAAATGATAACTTCAAACAGTGAATAACCCCAAAGTATAATCTACGCTAGATTTTGTTTAATTATTACAGATAATTGGTGAAATAATTTGTTATGTTATATTGCTACTCACGGACGTACACTCGCTTTTATAGGAGTTGATAAGGGCATTTCATCAGCATATTATTTAAGATTTTTGCAAAAAAACGGGTTTGGAATTTTTGGATTTAACGTTAAAATTTTGGGATTTTGAGACCTTGATTTTCGGAATTCAAAAAACGTGCAAAAAAAGTAGTCTCTATTCACGGCGTTAATTGAATAACTTTCCCCGGCGTTTTGAATTTACTAATTAATTCACCAGTTTGACTGTGAATTGTACAGAGCAGAGTGCTTGTCTGTCTGAGAGAATTAGGCTTTGTACATTTCTATAGCCTTTAGGTTACACAACCTAAGTGTGCGTAGTCAGTACTCGCTAGGGTTTCTAATTGACTGTGCTGAGGTTACCACTGTTGTTTGTGTGTGGTGACGACCTGTGTACGCCGTAGTCCGAGTGTTCTGTCCATCAAACACTAGAATTCCTTTGGCAGTTCTTGGTTTAAGGTTTCCTTCACAGTTCTCGGTTTCCCGGGAGTGCTAAGTAGGGTTTACTGAAGACATGGTCAGTGTGCATAGCGTCGGACACCGAGTTTTTACAATTAGCCAATGTCCGTAGGAACGTCTTAAGAAAACTAAGACGCTCGGATGAGGTTTTTTAGAAAAAATTCAACCACTGGAAACACTTTTTTTTTTGACAGGAAGTAAAAGAATTCAAACATTTTCGTACTAGAATGAAAATGTTTAGGGGTTTTATCTAAAATCATAAATCATGAACTACCCTTCAAATTTCGTTATTTAACATGGCCTTATATACCGTCTGGTACAACTAAAATACCTTAAATGTACAGAGTTCAAATCCATTTGTTGGGGGGTAGCTATTGATCCGAGGCCGATTGCCGGGTTGTTGCGAGCGAAGCGAAGCACTCCATAATCCGAGACCACAGGGATTGGAGCAGGGATGGAGGCTGAGGTGCAAACAAATTGTACACGTGCCATTCGAAAGTACACAAATTTTCCCAAGTAGTTGGTTGAAAACCTAAAATATATAAACTTAATTTTGTAAATTCATTCGCTCAACTCACGTCAGCTGTTCAGCTGCGTGTTTGAATTATGTCAGTTATTGTAACTAATTCGATTGTTATGTTTTTATTTCAGACTAGCCTGACAACTACTCCGGAGACTTCAAGCAAGCTGGAATCGTCTGAGAAAACAGAAACACAGAGTTCCGTGGAAGACAGCTTTAGTGAAACTCAGCAGTTGGAAAAGTAAGTTGTATTCAGAATTGAAAACAATGAAACATGTAGAATTCGTTTACTGAAATCTGTAGTTTTGTGGTGGTAACAATAACAATAGCTTCATTGTCCCGAAACAGAGTGCATGTAATAGGCAACAGTGAAATTTGAATATAGTTGATCTACGGCTATACTTATACTAGCCCAGTCGGTATAGGTTACAACTACCAGTAATTTGCAATACGGCTGAATTTTTTTTATAAGTACATTAAAGTATGTTGATTAACATAAAAAAAAGTTTACCAGTCTATCGATTTCCCAAATTCGAAAAAAAAATCGATTATCATTTCTTTTTCGATTATCCTTAATATTTCCAGCTGGGATGAAGATAGAGGAAAATAAAAAATACCACCGTGTAGGGGAGGTATTTTTCAACAAAAAAGGTCATATGTATTTATTTCGTCCGAGCAATGGTTTGTCTGGAAAAAATTCGATAATGCAGGTATGTATTTTGCAGCAGGGGAAATCACTAAAAGGGGACATCTTATTCATATATGAAGCGTTTTCTCATTCTAAATTGGCCGAATTTTAATATATCGAATTGAAACTTGACATAGGAGTTAAAATATATATTTTAAACATTTATGCTGAGTCTCAGCTTGTTATCTTGAAAATGACCCGATCTAGGAGTCGATTTCGGTTATCGATTTTAGGAGTACCGGACCCACGAACTAATTTCAATCTATTCCAGTTTCGTCAATTTTTGGAATATCAACACCAAATTTGTTTTACAAGTTGAGTACACCAGTATAAATATTCTTAGTAAGTATGAATGATTTTTTTTTTGTTATTTTTAAAAACGAGGTTCTTGAAAATAGTCTTCTGTTTTACCTATCTCGTTTTAACTATAACACTTTTGGATTCAACGACTCCATTTTCGACATTTTTGAACATATCGATTTAAAAATTGGTACAGAAGTTAAAAACACAATTGTTTTTTGCTATACTTATTTTAAAAATTATATTTAAAAAATTGACTAATCTGCAGCCGATTAACTTAAGCGTTTGGATGAAAAATCCAAAAAGGTCTAAAATTATACTTTTTTAAGTTACTTGTGCTTTGAAAAGTAAATAATAAAAAAGGTTTATACTCCTTGATCTTGTTTGAATCTATATATTGAACTAGTAAAAAAACTTTCAGGTTGATATTTTGAAAATTTTCTAAACTGGAGCTGTTTAAAATGAATTGGTGGGTCCGGTACTCCTAAAATCGAGAAACCCATTAATAAGTCAAGTGGCTCCAGATCGGGTAATTTTCAAGATAACAAGCTGAGACTCAGCATAAATGTTTAAAATATATATTTTAACTCCTATGTCAAGTTTCAATTCGATATATTAAAATTCGGCCAATTTAGAATGAGAAAACGCTTCATATATGAATAAGATGTCCCCTTTTAGTGATTTCCCCTGCTGCCAAATACATACCTGCATTATAGAATTTTTTCCAGACAAACCATTGCTCGGACGAAATAAATACATATGACCTTTTTTGTCGAAAAATACCTCCCCTACACGGTGGTGTTTTTTATTTTCCTCTATCTTTATCCCAGCTCGAAATATTAAGGATAATCGAAAAAGAAAATGATAATCGATTTTTTTTTCGACTTTGGGAAATCGATAGACTGGTAAACTTTTTTTTATGTTAATCTACATACTTTAATGTTCTTATACAAAAAAAATCAGCCGTAATGCAAATTACTGGTACTTTTGGTCTAAATTGACCTTTACCGACTGGCCTAATAGGTAATACTGGACTAATCATAACAGACGCATGATTCGTTTTAATTACTTTGATTGATACTTCTGTTATATGACAACCGTGTATATGAAAGTGACAAAAACAACTACAACTTGTTTATTATGATGCTTTTAGAAATTATTAGCCTATACACTATTTAAGTTTAACAATATTTTTGTATATTTATTTGTCGCTTTTGGTTGATAGGATGTGTTTTTCTTCGTTTTCTTTCCTCATCCAACACAATCATAAAAAATTCTTAATCCGTGTCCAAGCTAGACGAATAGCACTTTCATGATGATTTTGCAATTCACACATGTCGTAACGGTGCGGTTCTGATACATTTAGCCACTACAACGGAATTCCGCGACGGACCGGTTCGGCTCTGCTCGGCTCTGATCGTGTAAGTATAGCCGAAGCTTTAGGTACCGGTGCGAATGCTGGCACTTGAGCAAACCGCTACTAACCCGACTAAAAACATCAGTAACCGATGCATCTCTGTTTAACACGTTCACTGCTAAGGACGCACATGTGAGCTTGACACTGAACCCTATGAGAAGCGGCCGATGCACAGTGCATTGTACTTCAACCTCCATATTGGGGGTATTTTCAATACACAGTGCATTGCATGCTTCGCACACAAAAACCCGTATTGGGATAATTTTCAATACATAGAGCTTCACACGCAAATTTTGGGCTTATGTGCTACTGACTCACATGTGCGTCGGCTTTAAAATATTAGTGATTATTACGTAGAAAGGTTCAAAAATAAAAATAAAGTAATTTCTACTCATTTAGGCTATAAATATAAAAAAATAAAAGGTCAGCTCCTAGCGTAGGAAATACGAAATTCGCGTGGCAGTGAACGTGTTAAGCGAGGTGAACATCGACTAGTTCGTTTGAAGAATGAGTCACATTAGAAAGCGGTGTGGGAAATAGTTTTTTTTCTCCACTTACGCCCTTTCCTCACACCCCCGGCCCATCGCGCCAAGGCTAGGCCAAGTGCCAGGATTCACTTGTTACGCCATCGACCACCTGTGGCATTAAGAAGGAAGAAAAGTCACAGTGGATCGATTTTAAATTGGAGGTCGCAGCGTAACCACTCGAAAAGCCACAAAAACACCCTGTTCGCGATACTACATACAACGCCTTTAAACCTTAAAAAAAACTAGCTCCTGTGGGAGAGTACACCTACAAAAAAAAACATACACATACATATATATATATTACATAGGCAACAAATCAAGATGAGGTTAGGTTATTGATCCTAAATAATGAAAAATATATAAATATTGACATGAGATTTTATTAAAATAGGCATTTGGCAATAGCAAAAAAACATAGCAAAGAAAATATGTCTCAGATGAGACAGGTAAATTTAAATAATAAAAAAAATCGTTGGCCAACTTGAAACAACCTTATGGGTATAAAAGTAGATTTAAAAAAAAACAAATTTCTATTTTATAGATCAAACAGGCATGTTACTATTCATTAATAGTACTTTTCTTAAACTACCACATGGTTTAATTATATAATTTGCCTCATCTCGTTTGAGATGAGAAATAAATAAATCACTGTCACTGCAAATACATTTGTTTAGATTTAGATGGAGTGTCTGTAGCTCCCAAACTTGAACCAGCAAAGCTAACAAAGAAAAACAATACATAAGTAACTGATTTGCTTCAGTTTCTCACAAATTCAGACATGTAAACTAGCCAACTTAATTTTGGTAAAAATGTTTTTGATATTTAGTGAGAATTACTGAAAATCTCATAAGCAAGCACACAAATTGTTAAATAGGCTTTACCTCAGCTGATATTAGTAAAGTAATTGTTTGTGTACACAGACAAAAGTGTATAAAACATTTTAAAACTGGTAACACTGGCTTAGTAACAAAATCTAGCAAAATATTTTGTGGCAAACAAACTTAGAACTTGTTCTGACTTTGAAAATAGCATACACAACTAACTATTAACCTCTAGTCAGGTTTGGTATATTATTACAGCATAAAGTGATGTTAATTTTGCTTCACAAACTTATAAAAGTGATGTTAAAAGATTTATAACTTTCAGATACATTGTTAAATTGTTTTAGCTTCAAACATGACTTATACAGCATTTAGCTCCTGTTTTCTTTTTTAAAATTAACACATTATTACAACAACCATGAGAAAATGATTTAGGTTTGCAAGACTGACAAGTTTGCATTAGCAAGGTAGAAAACTATTACATACAATAATTGTTAACTGGCATTAGCCATGTAGAAAAATGTATTACTTTCAAAAGTTGTTAACTAGCTTTAGCAAAGTAGGAATATGTTACATGCAAATAATTGTTAACTAGTTTTAGCAAAGTAGAAATGTATTACTTTGAAATATTTAGGCTTTGTTTAAGATGAACACATTAAGAGTTAAATTGCTGAAAGCCATTTGTTACACTAAATGTTAATAAAATGAGAATTTATGGTAGCAATTTTTGCAAAATTCAGTTCACAAAATAATCTTTCAGGTTTGCAAGACGTAACCTAAACATGGCATAATTATGCAGAGTTTTAAACGTATACTCCCCTGTTAAAGAGCATTACTTTAATGTGAAATAAAATTAAAAACGCACCTGGTAGCAGTACGAAATTACTTTTCCAAAGCAGAAAGTATTTGCAGGAGGAAGTGCAGCAATTCAAGAGCTGCGTGTAGCGGCTAGGCTCGATGCAGATTGGATATTTTTAAAATTGCCGTTAAGACCGTTGAATAAAGACAGGCTTCGAGAAGGTTCCAAGCAGCTGATGGAATATCGCGATAAGCAACTCAAGTAGATAACGAGGTAAGGCAACAGTACTGCCTGGAGTAAAGATAAGGTTTGTCGTTGTGTCGCTAGATGGCGGGAGCTGCCGGTTTCGGAAAGATGGTAAAGAACAGAAAGTGAAATGTTTGGGAAAACGTTTCACACTCTGATCTGTACATAACA
>JAGFPH010016750.1:0-18765 GCA_018207615.1 Philaenus spumarius
ATAAACGCTATAAAAATTATTTAAATTTAATTGATACCTACCTCAAAAGTCTTAGAATTGAAAGGAGAATATTCACTGAAAAAGGTTTCCTCTTATCTTTAACCGTTTAGAAAATCGTGTTTTAAGCATTTCCAGGTTTTTGGGTTGCAAGCCTTTTTTAAAACCGCTATAGCAGAAAATCTATCAAACGAAACGTCATGATTTTTTCACACAAGAAAGACAAAAGTCCATATTTTCATTTACTTTTTTCTCCAAAAAGATAGGTCCCCTTGCAAGTTTTTAAGGCAAAAAAAACCGACTTTGGAATTTCATGGGTTTTATGAAATTAAACGAAGCAGGATGGTGAGTAGAATTAATACGTACCAAAATTTTTCAAAAATATTGACACTGGGAGTTTTGGGCTTTTAAGTAAAACTGTTACTCAATGTAAGCATTTTTTCAAAGCTTTATAAGTCGGCAGCTATGAAAATTAATGTTATGAAATAATTTTTGATTATAGATAAATGTCTATATTTTCCTGGGGGCTCTTTCAAAATTTCAATATCTTGTGTAGTTTTTGACAAATTAATTACAAAAATGTAGCGATTTTCAAAATTTTAATTTTTGGTGGGAAAAAAATATTTTTGTTATGCATGTCAAAAGATTCAGAATGCCATATAGAATAAAGATATGTTTGTAGTTTTAGAATATCTTCATTATTTTTTCTTAAATAATCGGTACTAAAAATAATCAAATTAGGTCGACACGTACATCCAATGATTTATCATCGATGCAAGATGAATGTTCACTGAAAAAGGTTTCCATTAATCTGTAGTATTCAGAATATTGTGATTTGAGCAGTTCCTCGTTTTCGAAAAATTAAAACAAATATTAAATCTCCAAAACATTTAGTTCTTTCATATTCATACAAGAGCTTGGCAATTATAAATGTGATGATTAACATATTTTTTATAATAGAGAAAACATCATTGGAACTTTATTTTTATATAATGTTCACATCGCTTTTAAGATGTGTCCAATCTGAATGAATTAACTAAATCACTTATCCTATGATGTGGTAAGTGGTGAAGCGCTTGAATATCAATTTAAAGAAGAAGAAATAAAACACTCAAATATTATTTAAACAATACATTTATTATAAATATTTTCTATACTTCTACAAATGTTAACAAAGTCAATCACTGTACTTGAGCGACATGTTGCTGAGGATCGAAGTGTTCCATCTGTCCAGGACTTCGAGCATTGTTCTAGAAATAATAGTACCAAAAGATTAGTTTTACAAGTTTGATTTAATACAATCCAGAGTGAAAGAAAAATAAATACATGTAGTGCGAGTGTTATTAAAACTTAGAACTACAAGAGTTCCACTTTGAACTCCATTTTGAATTATTAACATTTTAAAGCTTGAACTTAAAATTTACCAAAAATTCCTTTACATAATAATAGTTATTTTCATAGATATCAAATATTATTTCATACTTACAATCTAAGTACTCTACCTGAAGATAAATACAAAATCACTGATTTTAAAAAGAAAACTACAAGAAACTTAATACAATTTTGGCAACCTTATATAAATCCATACAGGGTGTTTAAACAGTCTGGAAGCGGCTTAATTTCTAAAAATGTACGAGTCTTATGAGATAGAAATAATTCGACCACGCAGCTGAACCGCTGACGTGAGTTGAGCAAATTTCCAAAATTAAGTTTATAGGCCTTTGTTTTAGGGTTTCAACCCACAATTTGGGAAATAGATCTGTTCACGACGGTGCTGAATAGCTGCAAAATGCATCGCACTCCATTCCGCATATTGGGAGTATCTTCAACACACAATGCATTGCGTGCTTCAACCCCACGGCAAAATCCACCGCATGGCTTTGAACCGCGTACTTTTATGGTGTTTTACGTTTTGATCGATTTTGGGGGAACCGAGCGAGCTATAAGATCGTGTAAAAAAACAAAATGTGCAGAATAACATCCTACATTTATATTTGTAGAAAAAACTCAAAAGGAAATTCATTCTCGTAGGAAAAATATAGCTGTGGCAAACGGGTAAAATAGTATAACTATAGACAAGTTAATCAATAACCATATCAAGAAAAAGAACACGAAACGCTCTGAGAATGACACCACCATCAAAAACAGCTATATTTCTTCAGAATATACTAAATATTTACCCAACGTCTTACAAAACGTTTTCAAGAAACATAATATAACTATATCTTTCCGTACTAATAATAACTTATATGCTTCGTTAAAACCAAATATTATCGTAATGAAATTACCTTCAAAATTGTCTTAAGTCCTGTGAATGTAGCTCTAGCTACAGCGCTGTTTCGCCGATCACTGTCGGCTTCGTCAGGCTTGTATTAACACATAAAACACGAACTCGAACAACACACAACACTAACACACACAAAATCGGATAATAACTCCTCGATAATATAATGTAATAAAAATGTTTGTGGTCACATCACATACGTTGTACTTTATATAGGCCAGACAGGACGTTCATTTAAAACCAGATTCAAAGAACATATCCCTAGCCATAAAAAAACAATAGCAAACAGAGTTCAAATTACACAGAACACTTAATAAACGAAAACCACACTTACACTGACATCAACACTAATTTAAAAATTTTGCATAGAGCCAAGAAAGGCACTACTATGAATGATTTATAACGAATACAAAAATAGTCCGGATAACATACTAAATGATAAGTTAAACTTTTCTTCCAACCCTATATACGATGTAATCGCTAAACTAGGCCTAAAATAAACGGTTACTGATAACCAACGTCTATATTCAGTGTCCTACCTGCAGTCGGACAAGTACAACGTATGTGATGTGGCCACAAACATTTTTATTACATTATATTAACGAGGAGTTATTCTCCGATTTTGTGTGTGTTAGTGTTGTGTGTTGTTCGAGTTCGTGTTTTATGTGTTAATACAAGCCTGACGAAGCCGACAGTGATCGGCGAAACAGCGCTGTAGCTAGTGCTACATTCACAGGACTGAAGACAATTTTGAAGGTAATTTCATTACAATATATAAACAGTCCAAGGCAAATAAATAGTCTACAAAAATTATCACCCCAATAGAGGAAAGGTCCGGATTATACAGAATTAATTGCCAGGATTGTGACAAACATTATATTGGTCAAACAGGGAGAACGTTTAAGGAGCGTTATTAAGAACATCTCCCTAACAAGAGCTCTGTTATCAGTAGGTCTAATTATGCACGTCACCTCATTGAATCGGATCGTAAGCCGGGAGACTTCAACTCAACAGTAGAAGCCTTATACACATGTACAAAAGGAAGAATAATGAATCCAATAGAGGAGTTTGAAATATATAAAACATTTTTTAAAAACTCAGATGACGTATTAAATGACAAACTTACGTTCAATCCCACTATTTGTACGACACGGCTATCAACCACTTGTATAAAACATACAGAGATAACGATCAGTAGGCTGTACTGTATTATACAGACCGGACGTTGGGATGTGCTACATATTTTTTCCGTAGGCCTATATTTATTTATGTGACGAACTGTGACTTAGTGTCCGTGTAAATGTGTGTATGTATAAAATTTTAATGTTTTTAATGTTCGACGAACTCACCAGAGGAATGACCAGATGATGGAGTTACGGCTCCGAAACATGTCGTCTTAAACTAAACGACAAGGAGTCACAAGACGGACCTAAGGTAAATCATTATTATCTAGACCTGAGCCTTGCTGGTTCTTTTAATCTTTATTATAACTGCTGTTATAAAATAATTTGATTTGAACATTTGACATTATTTACTGTCTTAGCTTTGGGGTTATTATTAATCCTACACCTTTTATTATAAAGAAAACATAACATGATTATGTGCATAGAAGTTTCCAACGGGGTTGGCATGCGGAGCACGCAGGGGTTTCCCTAGTTAATAATAATTACAAGATCAATAAGTCGCACAACATTGCAACAATATCCTATGCACTATACAGTGGCGGCTGGTGAATTATTAGCTTGGGGCTTCAAACCTACAGGGTGTCTGGGAAATTTTTTAAATAAAATACCAAATGTAAAATTTGCATTTTTAGGGCATTTTTTACTACAATTTGACTGTTTTGAGACATCACTGTAAAGCATGTTGTAATGGAAAAGAATTGGGTTATAGATTTGATGATAGATTTGTTAAGAAATGAAAGAGTTGTTAGGTACCTAGTTTAGTTGGACAAAAATCAATGTTGATAAATGTTTAACAATAGTAGAATTTTATTAGCAAGCACAATTAGGTAGTACCACCGAAATATAGAGTAGAAAGTTATGTAATTAGAATAGCATTATAATCTAACTAACTATAGTTGCATTTTTAACCCTAGAACTGACATGGTTAAAGCTGAAACTGAAAAGCCCTTTATAGCGTTTTGCAAGCATATTTTTAAAAATTTGCCAAAAATAGTAAATGAACCCCAATCCAAAAGTGTTCAATAGCTTTTTTTTAGACAAAACTTCAAAAAATTCAAATATGCCACTAAAAATTATTTTCTTTTGAAATTGTAAAAGTTATTAGCTCAAGAAACAAAAAATGTTCAGTAACGAAAGGAAAAAGTTCAACTTTAGGCCTACATAACAAGTAGTACAAATTTTTTTGTATTTTCTTCGTAAGCGTAAAAACGTTTTGTAATTTAGTTCTAAATAGAAATGTATAAAAACATTTATCAATTTCAAATTTTTTATTTTGAAAAAAACAGTTTTTATGTTCCAAGTACACGACTGGTAACAAACCTAGCCCTAGATTGTAACGTCATTTACTAATATATTATGCTTTGCCCAAAAATGAAATATTATTATAACAAAGTGTAGAGGATAAATCAAAGAAAAGAACTGTACTTGTCTTTCCTTAGTTCACAAAAGTGTTTGAGTTATATTTATTTGAATAACAAAATGACATCAATCTAATGAAAAGTCGCCAGTCTACACACTGCGTATAGAACGGGACATTTGAATACCGTGGGAACCCACGCGCTAGACTTTCTCACTAGAACGTAATAATTATGTACATTTCAATTGTCGTCTAGTCAGACAAAAAACCAGTTATTTCTGTAATTCCCACCATTACAAAATTCAGATTTTGCTGTACAAAATGGTGTAGAGCAATCTGTCAAAACATTTGATATGGTAGGAGTAAAATCATTTGACAAATGGGCTGTTTCATTGGTTGAAAAACTGTCCAATCGCAAGGGTTTACAGAAATTCTTGGAAAAAATACTATTTTTATAGTGACATCTGATTAGAAGGCACCAACAGAAAGATAAATTGTTGACGAATCCAATGGTATCTTTATAATAGCCAAAGAAATATTTGTGTAGATAGTCTTGAACGTTGAAGAAGTGGGAAATAACAGTACAATTGTATGCAGATTCGCCTGCGGAAATAGCTGTAACACAATATGCATATTTTAAAACGATGATTACATATGTAAGTATACATTTTACAAAAATTTTGTAAATACAAAAATTAAAGTTTAATTCATTTCCTTTCCAATGGTGCCAGTTTTATTCCGATTGGATTATTGTAAGTGGGTTAAACGCCACTTCCTCTCGACGGTTTGAAGATATCTGTGACTGAATACTATCCTTAATTTGTGGGGGAGTTTATTATTTCATACCCTAAATCTTTTCGTCTGATCCAACCACATATTTATTTAATTAATGTACAGTGAATATTAGATCAGCTGTTCTACATGTCCGACACTGAACATTCACTTTTGCACACACTCATCGCTTGCCTACAAATAAAACAGTAAATGTGTGCGGTCGTGAGACCTTCAGGAACAAAGTTCAACACGCCTTTTCATTAATTCTTTTACCAGCCTTAACGGCAACATACACATGATTTTTATATTTCAATTGCCGTTTATTATTAGTTTGTTTTTTATACAAATATTTACTGTTTCCGTACATTTAATGTTACTATAATAAAGGTGTAGAATTAATTATAACATCAAAGCTAAGATGGTAAACACAGTTAAATATCCATTCATTGTAAATACATTCAATAAACATAAAATATTGGTTCATCAGTCTAGGCCTAACCTAAAATTATTGTGTGTATGTTTAATTTATTTTACCTGTCTTAAAAGATACATACCTGTCTTGTAACATACATACAATAATTTTAGGTTAGGCCTAGACTTAAAATTACTTTCTAGGCCTAAATTAAAATTATTGTTTATTGAAAGTATTTCAGCACTTGACGATAATATCTGAACTACGCCGGACGGAACCGATTGGTTCGGAACCGGACGGATCAACCGAAACACACGTTTCTTGAATGTATTTACATTCGTCGCCATAGCGACCAATTTGGTAACGCTTTTTTCGTTACTTGTATTTTATATTTGCCATTGCCGTAACAACCAATAAATAACACCTTTTTCCGTTACTCATTACATTTTCTATTTGTTAACTCGTAACACGCGTTAAGGAACTTCGTTCCAAAAATCCACAAATTTTGGAAAAGGTAGTTATGCCATTAAACTGTTGTGCTGCAATTTGTATTGTCAATGAAGGTGGACCTACGTGGTAATAAGAAGGTAGTGTTATGCTGGGACACACGTACAGACGTACATGGCCAAACTGCAAATGTTCTGGTACAAATACGAAATTTTAAAAAGTACTAATAAATTTATATAGGTTTAACAAAATGTAACCATACTTGCTAGATATCAATGGTGAGTAAGTATGTCATTTAACTTTGAATTAAAACCCTATCAATTGTTAATTTCATTAAAAAATTTAATGTTTACTCTTAGCCACAGTATATTATTTAATATACTGTGGCTAAGAGTAATATTGTTTAACAACAAATAAATTAAATTAATGTACTATCATTTTTAGGTAACTATGGATAGTTTAAAATAAAGCTGACAAAACAACATTAAAATGGAAGTTTTATTCTTTGCGTTATGTAAAAATTACAACACAATTTGGAAAACACTATTTTTAAACACTATGTTTAAAGATTTATAAATGGAGAAGTGTTATAATGGAAGGAGCTATAGTAGAACCCCGCTAATCCGCCACCAACGGGACCAAGAGTACGGTCGGATCATCAAAAAGGTCGGATCATCAAAAAGGTCGGATCATCAAAAAGGTCGGATTATCAAAAAGGTCGGATTATCAAAAAGGTCGGATCATCAAAAAGGTCGGATCATCAAAAAGGTCGGATTATCAGAGGAACACATTTATTTACATTTTACATTAAAAAGTAATCAACAAAGTTTTAATCAAAATACAGAACAAGAATGATGCAAAACACAAACAATGTACAGTAATTCATGAAACACTAATCACTTTATGTTCTTGTTGTTTTTCAGTTTGAAAAAAGTAATGGTCTTTTACTTAATAAATGATACGTGCCTTTACACTTAAATTCTTTCCCACGCACGATCTTACGAAGATTTGAGTCTAAGAATGCTTGTATTGACTTTAGACTTCTAGAAACCTCTAGGCCCGGGATCACGTGCGTGCTAACGCGTAAGCAAATCCCCCCCACTCCATTCCCAACCTTTACACATACAGTAGACTCTTTCCGACAAGGAAAGCACCCAAACGTAATGGCCGCTATTCTCGATTGAGACGTGTCAACGGTCTACTAACTCTTTCGTCGATGATGAGTCAGCGAGTCATATGACTAATATGTACAGTACTTTGATTTAAACTGCTTTTAAGGCCTAAGAATAAGAACGACGTGGGCTCAGTGGCGAGAGGGAGCTCGTCACCCGCTATTCTTATTAGGAAGGAGCAGTTGTCATGGCCCCGTATTGCCAGACTGCTGTTAAATTACTTGACATTGCAAACAGGTGAACTGTGATCTGTTTTTGTAATAATTGGAGAAATCGCTTGATGAGAAACATCGAAAACTTAAACAATCAGTTGACCCGAGGTCGGACTAGTGGGGTTCTACTGTATAAGATTGAGTAAAGTGTCATAATAGAAATAATGTCAATTATATAGGTACTCACTTTAAAGGAAGATTTCGTACGATGTAAGTCATCTATTGTTAATATGACAAAGTACTAATAAAAATATGTTTATAATTTGATATACTATTACATCCAAATACAGAAGTAACAATTGTAACGATAAGCGTTACAAAAGTAAAAATATATAAATATAAACTGTTAAAAAAAAATGGGTTCGGAAAAAGTTTGTAAAAAATATAAAAAAATGTTTAAATTAAATAAAATGCTATATGTGGATTGTTATTCACCTCTCCTTTACTTCATTTATTTATTTACCTACCATTTAAAAGAAATCGTCGCTCATTTATAACTCAAGTATCACCAATAAATAACACTCCTTACTCTTTAACCTCCAAATAAAAATTATACATCATGTATCTCACCTCCAATCCAACCTACAACCTCACCTTACACCTTAAAAAACCTTATTTATAAAAACCTTAAATTCAACTCTTATATGAAAAAAATTAACAATCCACATATAACTTTCTGTCTGCTCCTTTAGCATTTATGCACTTGTAATTACTATTAATAATATACTATGTTAATTTTACTTTCTCAGGTTAGGGGACTTGACTGTAAAGTACTTGCTGGTGAATGTGCGTGGTTAAATAAAGGAATCTAAGACATTGTGGCGGAACAACTAATCTTTTACTCAAACATTATCAAGAAATAATTATTTACAATTAAATACATCAACATCACAAAGCAAACAAGTTAATTTGACGAAAATTTGTACAATATATTGTCAACCCTATCTTAGATGTATGACGCAATAGAATCAAAATGAAGCTATTTCTTAAAATGATTAAAATTTTGAATTTGCAGACTGAAAAACTTATACCCTATGGCCATTACTACTTACGGAATTGTTAATTTCACTGTTTTTACCTAGGATTTCTCTCATATTGCACTAACACATCAAACACTCCCTATTTCGTAATGCGCATTTTACAGAAGCACATGGCACAATTTTCCAAATTGATCTCTCGTCGAAGATACACAGTAGATATTGTCGTCGAAGCTTATTTTAACGCTGGCACATCTCTACTTCACTTTAATACGATTTTTATTGTTCAAACTTTGAAAAAACTACATTTTTTATTGTAAAAACACACCTCCCACACCTTGCTAAACGTACAACGTTTTACGCCATCTTAGTAAGTCTATTCGGTGCTGTACAAAGCCTTCCGTATCAGAATAGCTTTGATGCTTAGCCTTGATCAAGTCTATATTCACTTTGTGCTCTGTTATATGCTGACATATACGCTGACTTCTTCTACATGTGTTTGTTTTTCAATTTTAACTGTTCTTTAATTATTTATTAAACTGTTCATTGTGCAATCATTTATTTGTCCTTTTTTACTGTTCGTTCTAACCGCACCACTGTTTTAAACTGTCAATAACTTTTACATAGTTTATACACGTTATATACTTTTGTTGATTAATATTTTTTGAGTCTGCTTTTTTCTTTATTTATTAATAGTCTGCTTATTCTTTACTTTATCTTATTTAAATGATTTTACTTTAACTATTTTGCGTCACAAAAGAATTTATACATATATATAAGAATTATAAATGTTTATCATTATATATTGCATCTTTCATTTTAATCAGACCAAACCTCTATGCTTTTAGTCATTATGGGAAATTATTAATTTATTATCATACAACATCTCTGTCACATGGCTGTAAGTGTTACACAATGAAGCATAAGACGTAGTAGGTAGAGACGAGTGGAATAAATAATAATTCGACAACGCAGCTGAACCGCTGACATGACTTGAGCAAATTTCCAAAATTAAGTTTTAGGGCTTCAACCAACAATTTGGGAAATAGGGTCCGCCATTCCACATATAGGGAGTATTTTCAATACTCAATGCATTGCGTGCTTCGCACGCCAACCCCACGGCAAAATCCACCACATGGCTTTGAACCGGGTACTATTATGGTATTTTACGTATTGATCGATTTTGGGGGAACCGAGTGAGCTATAAGGTCGCGTAAAAAAACAATATGTGCAGAATAGCATCCTACATTTATATTTTTGTAGAAAAAATCTAAGAAACATTTACTCTCGTAGGAAAAATCTCAAAAAACTTTTACTTCCAGTCAAAAAACGTGCTTCTGGTTGTTGGATTTTTTTTGCTGACGAACTCGTCCGAGGGACATAGCCAACCAACATTTGTACCAAATTTGGACCAAATCGGACTTAAAATGCGGCCGCTAGAGTGCAAACACATATATACATTACAACGGACAAAACTCGTTGTAGGTCTTGAGTTTAAATTTGCAATTAATTTTGTAAGTTTGAATAATAGGGACTTGCAGTGAGTTAAAGCCAAATGTAGGTCACGAGATCAGCATGTATACGCGGGCGGTCTGTTATCGGGTAGAATTAAACTTTTGGACCCTGCCTGTCTGAAAAGGATTGGGAACTTATAAAAATTACTTAAAAGATTCCTACGGGAAGCCAAAATCCAAGATTTGAATAAAAAATAAAAATCTTCGGGAAATGCATTGCGCTAACGGCGGGTGTATTTACTGCAAGGTTAGATATTAAAAAATCATAAAGTTACGTAAGATACGAGCTTTCAAAGAATGAGAAAATTTTCAAAATTCCTCTAATTTAAAAAAGAAAAGGTTTTTTAGGCTTTTCTTAAAAAGACCTAAAATAAAGGTGAAATAAGTTTTAGCGAAATTTTGTCATATAAAAAAGTTAATGGTAATTCATAAAGTTTAAAGGATAAAAAAGTAGGTTAAAAATAAAGTTTTTTAAATTCTAACTAAAACAAGTTTTAGTATTGATAAATGTAAATTATAATGTAAAAGAAAAACTAGAAAAATTATGAAAGGAAAAAGGTGATAGATTTTGCACCTTTACAGCTAATTAAAAATTTAAACTCAAACTTTTAACAATTCAAAATAGTAAATAGTATGCAAACGAAGTAGTTATGTAAAAATAATCCAGTATTTGAAATATGTTTCGGGAGTAAAGTAAAACCCTAGTTTGTGAAAAATCGTTGAAGTCCCTAACCTCACAGCAAGATAACCAGAAGCAGAAATGAGATGAAAATCCGGCTAGTAAATGAAAACCAATGGACAAGAAAAGTGGAAAAAGAAAAACCGAAAGAAGTGTAAAATTAAGACTTTTCCGGGAAAAATCGCCGCGGAAAAACGCGCGCGGGTCGTGTACGCGAACCAGGAGTCGTACGAACGTCACTCGAGTTCGTGTGGAAAGGTAACAACGAGCTGAGGAAAATGATGTCAGTTTCAGGAAAATCGGATAAACCCTGGAAGAGTTACATGGAAAAAGGATTTCCATAGCACAAAACTGAGGGAAGCCAGATAAGAACGCAAGACAGTAGAGGGGAGGTCCAAAGACGAGACTGATGGAAGGAGAACAGGGTGACCAGTTTACGAAAAGGGGCGTACTCAAAGAAACAATAGAAACGTAATTAAAACAAAGGCTAAATCAGGTTACAAAATTATGAGAAAATTATAATAAAATTCAGGATGAAAAGTTACGTAGACTAGTAGTTTGAAATTGGTGAAAAAATGGATTTTAAAGCATTATGGAAATACAGTGGTAGAAAGCTTAGGTTGGCAATGAAATAGTGCCGAAAAACCTTATATAAACGATTGCTCGGGGAAACTCGAGAGCCTCATTATTTTTTCGATGTAACATCACGCATCGAGGATTATTACTTCTGCGATGTAATATAACGCATCGAGAGCAGATACTTGTTTTTCATAAAATACTTTAGCGAGCTAGAAGCTGAGTATTTTCTTCGTCAAACTTTAAATTTTTATAACAAGTAAGAAGATACGGCATTGCGGTTATCATCTGGGATGCAGCAATAGACACCGCATTAACTCTACAAGAACTTCAGTGGCAACTTAGTCTATACAAGTTGGCCTAACTTGGGATTTTCTGGAAGAAAAACATAGCCTACAGGACAGCTGATACATGGAGTGATTCGTATAGCTTCCAGACAGGACTCCAGGACACCACCAGGCAGCCACCAGGACATGCAACTGTAGCTACGAGGGAATAGACGAACCGGGATCGCAGACACGGCATCACCACATCCATCTTTAAGAAGACATCCATCATACATCCAGACAACCCTACAGGACTCCACCTTCACCCACAAGACAACTCTATCAGCACGCAGAACATATGTAGCTTGTCATCACTAGACGACGTTCGCGGATTTCACCACAACGTCGCGACGCCTGGACAAGTGTGAAAAGGTCGGTAGAAGCGTAAACTACGTTAGTCCCTATTAAATTGCCTGAAGTAAAGTCAAATAAATTTATTTTAAATACTGGGTTACTTAGGATGTTAAATTAAGAAATATTTGTAGTTAATTAAAGAAGTAAATTCATTAAATCGTAAATTCAAATTTTCATTAAAGTATAAATTACATTAAATTGAGTAATAAAATATTAAAATAAACTATAATAAATTAAGAGATTAGTTCTGCCTTATAGTTTTAAAAAAAGTTATTATTTTATTTGAGAAGAAAGTTATTATTTGGTTTTATTTGGAAAATATTAAATACAAGAATTTTGTTTTCTGTTTAAAATTAGAAAAAAGAAATTATTAAAATTTTATTTTGTTTTATAAAAGGTTATTATTTACAAAAACAACTAATATTCAAATATCCCAATAGTTTATGAATTTTAGATTAAGAATTGATAAAGTGAAATTTCATAAAATAATTGCAAGCACAAATAAGCAATTTACAAGGTTAGTTCCAGTGTACTCACTCTTCAGAGGTTTACAAAAAGTAAAATTATTAACTTGTGTTCTTACTGAGCTAAAATTAAAAATAAATTACTGGAAGTATAAAGTAAAGGTTTTTGTCAGAATAGTCAGTGAACTGAATATTCGACACATAGTTATTTCACCTAGGCCGAACAAAGTGAGATTGCCTATAAGACTTCCAGTAGGTGGAAATAACTTATTCTCCAACGAAGAATTTTCTAAAAAGGGGATTCATTGTAGAATTGGCGCTGCCAGCGTGAAAAATAACGCGTTGCAGTTGTGGCCAAAACAAATTATTCTACAACTTAATTCTCAAACCATTCCTCTAAAAAAGAAGATTCGTTGTAGAATTGGCGCCCTTCGGTGTTGGCCGATTTCACTTGTGGTTAAAAAGTTAACCAAAAGTAAAAATAGGTCAAAGAACTAACGTAAAATTATTTGTGCTTAAAACTGTGTATGTTAGCTTTAGAATTGTGTTTAATATTAAGCCATACTACTGCTATTTCCCGTGTCTGAAATATTTCCCGGTTTCGTGTCGTATTAAGGTTCAGAGGGGGAGTGAAAATTAAACAAATAATAATAATTAACCAGTATATTAAATTTGTCGCGGTAAAATCGGAAGCTTGGGGGGGCGTAGGCCTAAAAAATAGGTGTAAAATTAATTAAAAATAATTGGGAGTTTTCCGACGCGACAGATAAAAACAAATTTAAAAAAATTTAAACAATTAAATATAATTAAAACAAATTTTAAACAAGCAAAAAGTTAATATGGCGGATAAGGCGATGAAAGAGTTCTTCGAACAATACAAAAAGGATAAAGAAGAAAGGGCGAAGAAAGATAAAGATGAACTGGAGGCCAGGGCGAAGAAGGAAAAGGAAATAGAGGAACGCAGGCGGAAGGAAAAATTAGAAGAACAGGAGGCCAGGCAGAAAGAAAAACAAGAAGAGTGGGAGAGGAAAGAGGAACGAAGACGGCTCAAGGATGAAAAAATCCGGGAAGAAAAGGCAGCAGAAAGGCTACAGCGAGAGAAGGAGCAGAAAGAATTATACAAAGTTATTTCTGGAAAGCTGGGAGACCTGGAACGAAGCCTGGAGGAAGAAAGCGTAAGGTGTAAGGAACAACACACCAAGGGAGAAGAGAAGATTAGGGAAATTGAAGGCGCTATCCATTTTCTGGAGGAAACCACAACCACCATAAAAAATAACGTAGACAAAGGGTTCCGGACAATGGAAAGTCGGGTGCAGAGCGTTGAAAAGAAGATAGGAAACGTGATAAGCCAGGGAAGTGGGAGTAGGAATGTAGGAATTGTAATGCCGCGGTTTGACAGCGAAATAAATAAAATTGAATTTTGGGGAAATAGTAAAGAGAGGCCGAAACAATTTTTAAGAGAAATAGAAGGGTTAATGGACGAGTTGAATCCTTATTTAGAAGATAGGGAGAAAATAAAATTCATAAGACGCCATCTAAAGGGATACGCACTCGAATGGTATAATATAACAGATCGCGAAGAGATGAAGTATGCCGAGTTTAGGGAGGCTTTTTTGAGTAATTACTGGTCGCTCCAAAAACAAAAAGCGGTCAGGAATTATATAGAAAATAATAGGTATGTAGAAAGGGGAAACGCTAGCAGAACCGAATATTTCTGTATGGTAGTAAACAAAGCGCGAGATTTAGAACCCCCCCTACCTGAAGGTTTCCTTGTATTCACGGTGATGCAACATTTCAGCGAGCAAATAAGATTAGCCAGCATAGGTAAACCTAGCGAAACCATTCAAGACACGATCGAGTTCTTAAATAATGTAGACATGATTGAGGAAAATCGGCGAAGTAGACCCCAGGACGCTCAGGAAACGGAAAACAGGCATAATTTCACACCTCGGAATAACCCACCAATCCACAGATCCTATGCTCAAAACCCAAGTAACTCTAATCACCCAAACTCCAATAAACCACGTCCTTCCAACTCAAATCCTAACCAACAGCCGAAAAACTAAGAAATGAGGTTCTGACAAAGGATGGATTTTTTCGGAATGACAGGGCCGATGAAAAAACAAAAAAACAAAAGAATAAGATTAAAAAATTAAATACGCGTGTAAACACCGAAAATTTAGGAAATAAAAAAGTTACTCCTTGTAGTGGAATCGAACCTGAAGTAGGCGAAAAAATCGTCGAAAAGGAGCGCGAACGTCAGCCTAAACAGTTAGGTAGTTTAAATGTAAATATTAGGGAAGACTTGTTAGATAATAGGGATGAACCAGTTATAGAAGAAAAACCGTTAGAAGAAATACCCGCGATTCCAGTAGAACTTGGAACGAATGCTAGTTACATGGAAATTGACACCGGAGCCGAAGTAAGCGTTATCCAGCAAGATTACCTCGAGCAATTGAAGGCGGAAGATGTCAAAATCTTAGAATTACCGGTAGCGTGTTTAGAGATAATTGGTGCATTAAAAGGAAAGGTGCAAAAAATCAGCAAGCAGGTCCTAATCGAAGTTAAACTGGTTGACAAAAGCGTAGATTTACAATTTTTGGTAGTAAAAGGTCTAAAATCTAGAATAATTATGGGATGTGACCTTTTATATAGTTTACAGGCAAAAATAAACATGCAAGAAAAATTTGCAATGTTCAAAATAGGTCAGGAAAATGTTAAAATCCCGTTTATTGATAAAAAAGTTGCAATAACACGGTTAAAAGGAAAATGTTTTAATATTAATTCCCGATACTATAAAACCAATAAAAAGAGCAATTTAATTAAATCGGAGGTAATTAAATCCGACGAAATCGAGGCAACGAATACTACACTCAAAACAAATAAAGTAAATATTAATCAAAATAGTATGAACGAGTTAGTAAACAAAGCTGAAATTGTTAATGGACCGGAAGTAGGTGAGACAGGCATTAATGATGTAATGGAAGGGAAGTGCGGCAGCAGTCAAGACAGGAAGCCGGAGACAACAGCTAGGAAAAACAATAAGGTTAGGATACAAAACGAAGAGAGGTTGAATAAGATGATATCGAGGGAGGTGTCAGTTCAACGAAGGAAGGGGCAGAAAGCCAAACAAAATATCGTACCGAAGATGCTATCAAAAGAAGCCAAGGACGAGATTCCGCGTGATAGGGCATTAAAAAGGATTAATGTTCCAATTAATGTTAGGTATAATGGTGAAAAGATTCCAATTACCAACAAAGCGTCGCGGCGCAATCAATGTATCCATAACTGTGAATATTCTAGTAAATGTTGTAATCCAAATAAGGCGAAGTCAAGCACTACACTACACTGCAGTTTTTCCGACCACTCGATGAATAATAAAAATAATAAAAAATATAAAAACAATAAACCAACTCATAAACAATTAATATCTGTAGGAGGAGCAGAAAAGCGTAACCAAAATCTACCGTTTAATATGCGTGGAAAAATATCGAAAGTTAGATTTAAAAACACTGCTACTTCTGATGTAAATAAGACTAAATTAAGTAGGAAACACATTAGGTTCAAGGAGAAAGTAGACCTAATGGAAAATCAGCTGTGTGAACTTAGACAAGGAGGGGAGACGGTAACCCGAGCAAAAGGGCATGTAGCGGTTCCAATGAAGAAATGTAATAAGATAACTTTGACAAAGGAGTATAGTCAGGGTACTATACTAACGGAACAACAAGAAGGCCTACTGCAGAAATCAATAGAAAAATATCATACAGTTTTTTCTGGATTGCCGGGACTGTGTAAAAATTGCGTTCATGAGCTGAAGGTTAATGCAACAGACACCTTTGTGAATCGTAATTACCCAATTCCCATAAATAACGAAAACAGCGTAAGACAGGAAAACAAACGGAGAGTGCGAATCCAACAAATAAGGATGAATCCAGGTTTTACACAATTATTGCAGGATTGGAGAAACAGACAGATGGCAAACCCTGAATGCTTAGAAATAATACAGGATATTGTAAATAAAGTAGATTATAGAATTGAAAATAATGTATTATGTAAATTTGTAAATGGAATATTGAAAATTGTAGTACCAGAGAACACGATAAAAGAATTTATAAAACAAGTGCACGAAACGTACGGTCACGCAGGAAGAAATAAGATATATAACATGATTAAAAATAGGTGGCATTTTAAATATATGAATAATCGAATTATGGAAGAGATTAGAAAGTGCGATATTTGTCAAAGAGCGAAATACCCGAACCAATATTTAATAGGTCAAAGTAGGCCAATCATAACAAATAATATAGGCCGAGTAGTGGCGATTGATTTCTTAGGACCACTACCAAGAGGTTTAGGAAATGTACAACATATATTAGTGGTAGTGGATATTTTCTCTAAATATGTAAAACTTTACACAGTAAGAAATCCTACGACCGAAAATAGTATAGATAAAATGAGGCAGTACTTTGCAGAAGTTGGTAAACCCGAAAGTATTCTAACAGATTATGGCAAGGCGTTTACTTCAGGGAATTGGAAGGAGTGGATCCAGGAAGAAAGAGTTCGGCATGTACTAATCCCTATAAGACATCCACAAGTAAATCTGGCGGAGAGGGTGAACCGAGAAATTGTGCGAATGCTTAGAACATATTGCTACAACCGACAGGCAAATTGGAAACAATACCTAGAATATATACAGGATGTTCTAAACACAACGCCACACGACACCACAGGATACACCCCTCAGGAAATACAGTTTGGCCAGGAGGCGAGGTACGTGTGGGATGAAGTCTTCCCGAGGGAACAACCAAATCCAGGAGAAGAAACGGTGCGCGAAAAACACCAGAAGTGCCAGGCCAGGATCATAAGGGCCGGAAACCAACGAGCTGCTAAACAAAACCATGGTCGCAGATTTACAAACTTCAATGTAGGGGATTTAGTGTTAGTAACACAGAACACTAGCATTATGGCGAGTAAATTTAAAGGCGAGACCAGAAAACTGTTTCTTTTATACACAGGACCTTTCCGAATAAATGAAAGAGTAGGAAATAAAACCTATATTGTAGAAGACCGGGTTACCGGAAGAATAAAGGGAAAATACGATGTTCGAGATCTCAAACCATATATTCAATAAGTAAAGTTGTCATCCAAAAATAAATTAACACTGTAAATATTATTGTTTTGAAGAAAAGGTAGGCCTAATGCATAAAGTGATTAGCCAGACGGGGGAATCCCAAATGTAAATATTTTGATTGAATGTAAACACAAGCGGTGCGATGAGATTGTAAAGGGCAGAGAACAAATTAGCCAGGAGGGGATGTTTGAAAACAGCTGAGCGGAAACAAGATCAAGGTCAGGCAGTGGGGAGAGAGAACACAGCACACTGCAATGAATGAAGTAGGCCTAAATAAATAACTCGACTCATTGATAGGTACAGGGTAAGGCCTAAGCACTTTTCGAATACACGCAAAGGCATTGCTTGTTGTTTTAAAGTAAATTGTACATACAGATCCAGGAATAAAACGTTTGAATGCAATCTACAAACAAGTCAGGAGCCTGGAATGTCCTAATACACGAGTCAGGGGTATATAGGGGTTGCATATTACTTGGAAAAAAGTTAATTATGCGTAAAATTAGTTAGGAGAGTCTAAGTAGTTAAGATTCTGGAAGGAAGAAAGTAAGCGTAACCTAGGAATCATTTAAGGAAAGAAAACTGTAATGGAAAATTATAAAGGAGGATACTAGGGAAAAGCAAAGGAAAACTATTAGTACACTTAAAAAGAAAAAAAAAAGAAAAAAAAAAAACTCTCAATTATTATAGTTGAAGCCACTTAGGCAAATAAATAAAAAATTGTCGAACCATAAAGGGTAAAATAAGGTAGAACGTATAAAACGCGGATTATAAAAATTCGGGAAGTATGAATGCGGGGAAATAACAGTAGTATAAAAACGTAACCCAGTAAAATATTGTTAGTTTGTTATCAGGCAAATTAAAATGTGTCCCTGTAGTTATATAAGTAGTGTACAGTATAAACATGT
>JAGFPH010016752.1:6445-18760 GCA_018207615.1 Philaenus spumarius
TTTTCAAACCCTTTCTTAGTGAGCACCTATGGCCCTAGAGGAAGCTGCATACCAAATTTCATTCCAATCCGTTTGGTAGTTTTGAAGAAGTCATTTTTTAATAACTTTGATCCCCCCCGAACCCCTATAAAATTTCGAATTTTTTAAAACCCTTTCTTAGTGAGCACCTATGACCCTAGAGGAAGCTACATACCAAATTTCATTCAAATCCGTTCGGTAGTTTTGAAGATGTCATGTTTTAATAACTTTGATCCCTTCCAAGTCTCCCCTAAAATTTCGAATTTTTTCAAACCCTTTCTTAGTAAGCACCTACGTCCCTAGAGGAAGCTACATACCAAATTTCATTCCAATCCGTTCTGTAGTTTTGAAGAAGTCATTTTTTAATAACTTTGATCCCCCCCCAACCCCCCCTAAAATTTTGAATTTTTTCAAACCCTTTCTTAGTGAGCACCTATTGCCCTAGAGGAAGCTACATACCAAATTTCATTCAAATCCATTCGGTAGTTTTGTAGAAGTCATTTTTTAATAACTTTGATCCCCCCCAAACCCCCCCTAAAATTTCGAATTTTTTCAAACCCTTTCTTAGTGAGCACCTTTGGCCCTAGAAGAAGCTACATACCAAATTTCATTCCGTTCGGTAGTTTTTGAGAAATCGTGATGAGTGAGTCAGTGAGTCAGTGAGTCAATGAGTCAGTGAGTCAGTGAGTCAGTGGGTTTTGGCTTTTATATATACAGATGTTAGCTGGCCTGAACACAGTCTCACACATGCGGGGCTGTCGGTACAAAGCTACTGCAATAGTTTTCAGCGAATTTCCATAGGAAAGGTAAGCTATTGCAGTGACTTTTATGGTGAAATCTATGGTGGTGCATAAACACGTTGGGGTATCATTAAAAATTGTATATATGTCTTTGCACTCTAACGGCCGCGTGCACACGAAGTCTCTTGGACGAGTTCGTAAGCTAAAATAATCAAAAATGTAAAGTAACATTTTTGACAGGAAGATTTTTCGTACTAGAATGAATTTTTTTACATTTTATCTACACAAATAAATATAGGAGGATATTCTGTACATTTGGTTTTTTGTAATTATCGATCGAACTTAAAGCCCTTCTGGTTCCCCAAAAATCAATCAAAACATAAAGAGGCTGAGCCGGGGCTGGACGCTGAGGAGTAAACCAATTCTAGAAATATGTTTCGTACTCGCAGACAGCTATTCAGTGCCTTCTTAAGTCCAATCTCCCAAATAGTTGATTAAATAAATTTGATTTTGGAAATTTCCTCAACTCACGTCAGCGGATCAGCTGAGCGATCGAATTATTTTTTTTCAATCGGCGTTCGCCTATCGGAAACAGTGCTGCCAGATTAAGCGTTACTACTCCAAAAATACGTAGCCTATTAAACCCCTTGAGGGTATTTTCTGATTGGAGATATTTGAAAGCAAACTCTTTCGAAAAATTACTTTAAAAAATAATATTATTTTAAAGTATTTTTGGAATTTCTATGGCTTTTTGTAAATTTTTAGAAGGACATAGTATCAAATAAATTTAAAATTCGTGGGAGGAGTTATTCTATGAGTGGCAGGTAATATTAAGAGTAATGTAAGTAATGGTATAGGTTAGGCATGGATCCACACTTTAGTCCACTGTCACGCTATATTGGTTTTATAGATATTTTGCTGAGGTCAGAGTTTACAGTTTAAAGTGGGGGACGCTAGTTGAAAAGAACTAACAAAAGTGATAATTAGTCTGGGAATGATCGAGTCTGAGAATAAACTCATTTCTAAGGGAAACTATTCTTGTCTTTGCCCTATGCATTCATTTAAGTTAGTATGTATACAATTTCGCCAGCAGAGGGTATGTTTACATAAACGTTTTTAAACAATTTCTCAGTTTACAACCTTATTTGAAGAACTTTGTCCACCATTACCATTCTGACAAGACACGTACGTCCCAGTAGGATCGAAGGGAGACACACGATCGTAGGAACACAGTTGGGGCATCCTGGGAATATAGGGAAGTCATTATGCATATGTTAAAACAAAAGGTTGAAAAATCACTCAAGGATGTTTGCACAAACTACATGGATGCATAAGAACTACGCAGTTTGAAAATAAAATATAAAAATAAATGGAACTTAAGTCTTCTTTTTTGTGTAACAGTCGATGCTGAGGAAAAGGTTAATTTATTTTTAATTTTCATTGTGTTAATTTTATCATACATAGAATAAAAAGTTTTTTATTTTTAATAAAAATGTGTAGCTAAAATCAGAAGAAGGGAACGATAAAATTAACTAGGTCGTTTACTTTCTCAGCTTTTCTTATTCCCTTTTTGTGCAAAAAATAAAAACAATAACGATTAAGAATTAGTAGAAATTAAAAATTACAAAAAAAAAAAAAAAATAAAAAAAAAAAAGGACCATTTTTTCCTGTCTTCGTGTAAATGGAATTTGGTGAAAATTAAAATTTTGTCTCAATTTCAATTTGAAAATTTTATGTGAATATTTTTCAGAGAAAAACCAAAACAGTGATTAGTAACAACTAAATAAATAAATAAAATAATGAATAATTTAAAAAGAACGGAAAGTTTGTAAAACAACGATTTATTCTTGCTTTTTAATTTAAACAACTTAATAATAACAATTCATTAAAACTCTTCTAATTATTAAATTATGCATTTAAAAAAATGTTTAAGGGTCAGCTCCAGTAAAAAAGAAAGCGACCGGCGACTCCAGCGCTTCACTCTATAACCGCATCTAAACAGTGCAATTTCTTGCAGCTAAGTGTCTTGACATTGCTAATTTAAAACCATTTTATAAATCGATCTTTTGTATTTGAGTGCTGAAAATAAAACTGAATACTCTTTATAAAATTGCGAATTTGGCTCGCGATTAAATTTTAATTATACATTTTTTTATCGTGTAAGGAAAAAAGTTCAAACATGTAAAAAATGTCAATTGCGTGACAAATGAACTGGATTTAAATAAATGTGAACGGCTGCTTATTGTGACTGTGGTTAAAATGAAACCTTGCAAACAATTTTATGATAAAAAATAAACTAAATAAATGGTTTTAAATTTAACATTGCTCTTACGTGATAAAAATCCAATATGGCCGCCACTACAGCAGACCTTTAAAAGGTAAAACATTGACACTTGAACTAGCGGAACCGAATATTTCTTAGCGGTTCCACGGTGCTTCAGCACGTCTAAGTGGGCGATAAAGTAATATCATGCAACTTTAGATAAAACAAAAATTTAATTACAGTAGTTAGTTATATTTAATTATTATAGTTAAACAACAATTATATTGTTGGAACAATTAAATTCTTGTAATCTCAAAGCAGGTAACTATGGATAATTCAAATAAAAACTAGAAAACAAAGTTTAAATGTGGACGTGTTGTTCTTTACATTATGTAAAAATTATAATACATTTTGAAAAAAACTATTTTTTCGATGTTTTAAGATTAATAAATAGAGAAGTGTTATTGATGGAGGAAGTATACCATTAATTAAAGTGCCATAATAGAAATAACGTCCATTAAAATCAGATTTGGTATCTAGATAATCACTTTAATAAATAGGAATATTGCTTACGATTTGAATCATCTATCGAGAAAGAACTAATACAAATATGTCTATAATTTAGTGCTGTTGTATCCAATTACGGAAGTGACAAATAAAACATAAAAGGTAGTAGGTAGAAACAAGAAAGATGAGTTGAATAAATAACAAACAGGTACACAGAGTAAAAACCTATCCTACACGATGGATTATAAAAATCAGAATAAAATAGTATTTTCATGCAAAAAGATGGAATAAGTCAGAGAATTACAGAAGGAAGACAGTATAGGTAAAAAGAGAAGGTTTATAAAGAAGAGAGAATAAAAGTAGAGCTTACGGGTAAACGAGGAGGTATGTGTCTACAATTTATAAAAATAAATTCGAAAATTATTTACGAACAGTAATTGTAATATGACGGAAAGAAATATGTTTAAAACAAAACAAAAGATACTTTGGATGATGAAAATATATATGGAATTAAAGCACAACCGTATTGGACAACACCAAAAAGGATTCGACATTTATAAATACTATTTATTTGTCTAAATTGAAGAATTAATATAAACCATGTCAATTTTGCATTGAAAATAGCTTTGGATCCGACAAGTATTAAAAAGTGGTCAGGTAGTATAACTTGAGGCGATAGCAATTTATAGGTTATTAAGTGAATTTCTTATATCTTTTTTATCATCTTATGTTATATAATTTAGTTATTAATTAATTCGGGTTGCCTTGTTTGAAGGAACCTGTATCAATTTGTGTTTGTTAATAGAAAAATGTGTATAGCTCGGAATTTTTAGCAAGGACTCTGACCTTGAGATGCGCAGTAAACTCGGAGTTCATTCGAGTGGTGGGGGATCAGAGAAGCTCAGTCGATTACCGAGCTTTAAAACGGAACACTTCGGTCTTGAAGCAATTGTACGCGTTTCCAATAACATTATTGTCCGTGCACAAATCAATTTTTAATTTAAGTATCGCTGTTTATTATTGTTATTTACAACAGTATTAAGTAAAAATGATAACATAGGCCTAGTTTTCGTTTACAGCACTAACTAAATTATTGAGGTCACCTGATTTTCATATCCACTAAATTAATTGGAACAGCTGATATCAAATCATCGCGTAATATTAATAGACACAATTTTAATACACTACTACCGATACTTTTACATGAATAAACGTACGCCTACTTATGCACTTTTTTAAATAGTGAGTTATAAGTTTATTTAGTTTACTTAATACTTTAAATAGTATCAAAATGTAGTTTTATTGTTACTTATGTTTATTTCTTTGTTAAAGTAGTTATTTATCTATCGTTATAAGTTGTTTTAACGTTAATCATGAACAAGAAACAGGTCCGCGAGTGTTACCGACATCAGACAGATAAAACTGAGATAAGGCTTGTTTCGGATTATTTGGTGTATGAAACTTAAATAAACGAAAAATCACACTATTCTCAACAGTCTACAAAAAAACTCTTATTCTATTTATATATAGATATAAAAAGTCCCATATCTATACATTATTTACATGTTGCAAGTAATACAACACAAAGCTGTCGCGACAACTTTGATAGTAGGCAAGTAGGCCTATAAGTATTAACTTGATTAGTTTTATAAGTAGAACGTAGTGTCCCTTCCCCTCTAGCGGACGGCATCCCCACTTGCCTATATTCTTCCCTCCCTCCAGCGCATCGTAAAGTCCTTGCTAAATCTAACTAGCTATACATATGATGTTGCTCAACATAGCTATTCTCAAATCTTTCTTTGATGACGAGGTTATTCAAAGAAGACATTTCATTGTAATCTTTTATAAATAAAGTGTTTAGAAGACTGCAAAAAATAAGATAATCTTAAAAGAAGGGTAATAAACGGTATCAGTTAACTGACACAAACTTTCTCCCAACTTACTGTAGTCAAAATAATATTGTTTTTAATCATTTTATTTACTACTTTTTAGAACAAAACAAAAAAATAATATTCTACCTACGACAATCGTATAAAAAAGTTATTGTCCCAGGCGGGATTCGATCGCGCGACCTTTGAATTACTGGCCGTCTTCTCTACCGTTGTGCTATCCCTTGCGGCCGTTGCCGTGATGCTAGATTGACAACATAAACTTGTTTATTTTTTAACATTTCCCCATAATTATGAAACGCCGAAGTTTTGATAAAAGCGGATGGTGTCATTTTGTTTGGCATCTTAAGCACTATAAATACTGAAAATTTGATCAAAATCGTTAGAGCCGTTTTTGAGAAATTTGCATTTTTGTCGTTTTTTATGGGTTTTTAGGGGTAAATTACCCTTAAAAATTAAAAATTCCAAAAAATGAAAAAAACGCCTGGAGATATTAGGGTTTAGTACCTACATACCAAATTTCATGAAAATCGGACCAATAGTGTCCCCTCTGGTCGTGTATACATACTGACACACTGACAGACAGACACCACGTTAAAAACACTTTTTTGGGTTCAGGGAGCACCAAAACAAAAAATTCCACTAAAAATATTTTTGGGTTCAGGGAGCACCAACACAGATAATTGCACTAAACAATTTTTTGGGGTTCTGGGAGCACCAAAACAGATAATTCAACTGAAAATTCAAATTCGAACATTTTTACGAAAACAATACTTTCTCCATATACTACGTATAGGGTGGAGAAAGTAAAAAACTGCTTCTGCTTGGCTAACGAACTTCAGAGTTTTAGAAAACTAAAGTGTGTACTAAATTTGAACCAAGTCGAACTCAAAATGCGACCTATATAGAGCACACAATTTTTAATGGTAACCCAAAACGTGTTATGGGGACCATGCTTGGTGCTCATTTACCACTCCCTAAATTAGGAGTCACTGCAACAGTTCATCTTTCAATGGAAATTCGCTAAAAAAAGGTTATGTTTACATTTAAAAAGTTACATCTTATAAATACTAACTGACCAGTGGCGCACCGACAAGGGTGGACGAACGGGACCTGTCCCCCCCCCCCCCAGAAGGTCTTTTTAGTAATGTGGATTGTATTTAAACTAATCGATCGTTGAATATGTAGTTGATATTCAATTAAAAATAACATTATTTATGATTAATTTCGTGATGTGATCACGAAAAAATAATCGTTCTTTTTTTAAATAAATATGATTCTTACCTTACGCAATCATGATTTTCTTACAGTGATGTTTGAGTCCCGGCGTCCTGGTTCATGAGTTGTCGGTATGCGAGCGCTGATTAGCGCCGTGTTGATAATGCTGAAAACCGGGCGTTAAATCCCAAGTTACACGGGATGTTGAAAGCGCGACGTTGGTAACGTGGGTCCCGTGTTATACGCAGCGTTTTTGAAGCTTTGTCGACGTTGCGTTCTTCACTTCCAAAATGGAAACCATTCAGTCATTCTGTCTAGGTGTTTTACAAATAATAGAAACATATGAGGAATTGTGTATCAGGAGAGCTAGACACCCAGCTGGGGGTACACACCCAGTGCTTTCAAATCGTGTATCAAGCTTCAGTTAATACTTGCCTCGGCCACGATACGAGCGGTGGGCGGCGGGCGGCAGTAGCAAAATTCCTGAGCGGCGGATGTGGCCACGATACAAGCGGCAACTTTCTCACACTCGTCCGTACATATGCTTTATATAGATATTTTGTTATCATTGACTAGTTTATCATTATTTTCTTGTGAAAATTAACTAAACTATTATTTTTTTACTAATACACAATGCTACTTTATACTTCATGACACGAGACAGAACATGAGTCTAAAGTCTAAACTACCTCTAAACCATCAGTCACAATGTCCTATATATATAGGACGATACTTTAATACAATTTATATAATACATATTACATTTTGTATGATTTCTAAACTAAATGGTTGTAAAAAACTCTATTGTGTAAACAAATATTTAGGTTAGATGTAGTAGATAATAGTTCAGATATAAAATTGTGAAATTGACATGATTTAAAAAGTTTCATTTTCTAAAAAACTGTAATTTGGCATTACACGTGTTTTGTTATTACTCTTGTTGTTAATATTTCATAATGTTAAAACTTTAGTTTGGTATCTTAAGAATGCAACCATATGACTGTAACCTTGGATATTTAATAAGATATGTATATAAAAAATGTTATTTGTATCGTCCTAGATAAAGGACAAGGTGACTGAAAGAGTTAAGGGAAATATTAGTAATTATTGTATAATTTCTTATTATTTATTAGAAAGTTATTACCGTACTTAATTAATTAATAAAATAATTTTGAGCCATACAATTCGTTGAACTGTTTTATTGTTTTGTAAAATAAATAAAAACACTTTTAATTGAATTTACTCTCATACAATAAAATCTATATTGCAAGAGTACATAACAGCACTATATTGAGCCAGGTAGGCCTATTTCAACTTACAGAAAATTATACGTATTTACCTGATAAGTTTACGGAAGCACCAACTTCTTCCCATAACTTTCTGGTTAACGTGGAGTTTTTAAAATCATTGTGGCGATCATTCCACAAACACGGCCTCGATTGCACCTCACTGATAAGAATTTCGCTATCACCATCGGTAAGTTTTGTTTCTTTTAGGCCTTTACGTGCAATCAAATAACCAGTCGCACTAACGTGAGAAGCGTCGTCCGCATCCTGCATCTCAGACATCTTGAGGTAGACTGAACAAATGAACAGGCGAGGTGAGTGAGATAGCAAACACCTTCATCTCTTTATCACTTCCATCGATAACAAACAATAATTTACGAGACTGGATCATGTTATCCCTTCACTTAAGATCTTCTGACAGTCATTCAGTCAGTTTACGGCATCACTTGTTCAAAATCACAATGTAGGACTACTATATCTTTAACCGTAGACTTTTTGTCCAGAAATTCAGGTGTAATACGGGTAGAGAGTATTTAAAAATATAATTATACTTCCTGTGAAAATAACAATGTTAAACAGTCCCACAACAGAAAGTTTAAATCCTTTATGAGGTTTAAAAAATAAATAAACTCTTGAACAGAATGCCAAATTCCAAAATTATAACCGCACAATTTAAAATCTTTTTTGTTTACAGTCGGATTTTCTTGAAATTTGGATTTTAACATAAATTCAGGTGTAACCCGGGGAAGGAGTAATTTTAAAATATTATGCTTCCTGTGAAAATAACAATGGTAAGAAGTCCCATAACAGAAAGTTTTAATCCATTGGTGTTGTTTATTATTCCATAATTCATGGTGTTTAAAGAATAAATAAATTCCGAAAGTATACTCGCAAAAATTAGCAACTTTTTTGTTTACCGTCGGATTTTCTTGAAATTTTGTATATAAGTGGTCGTTAGTATGCCATGAACGTATACGTATCAAAAATACTTAATTTTGCCTTTTTAACCAATGTCATATGTTTGTTGAAAGTAAAGAAACCCATGAGCGTCGGGCGGCAGTCGAAAAATTATCTAACTGATTTGATCATGAGCGGCACTCTGGAGCGAGAGTTAGGTCAACGCACATTTGCCGCTTGTATCGTAGCCAGCCAACCGTGTTTAACAAGGAAACTCCATCAGTTAGATAATTTTTGTTTGCCGCTTGCACCTGCTACTGCCGCCCGCCGCCCACCGCTCACCGCTCGCCGCTTGTATCGTGGCCGAGGCCACACGAGCTGAGCTTAGTCGAGCCGACCCGGTCCGTCGCGGAAATCCGTAGCAGTGAATAAATCTAACAAACCCGCACCGTTCCGACTTGTGTCGGAAGGATGCGCGCGTATTCCACCTCACCACAACTACTGTCGCAAGTACCGTGAATTGCAAAATTATCATGGAAGAACAGTGGAAGAGATCGAACGTTCTTTCTGGTTTTGACCTGTGGCTATATCTGTACCCAACCCGCGTGCAGCGGAGCCGAATTGACCCGATCCGGTATGCTGTCAGAGCGTGGAAAATCGACTCCGTCCGTGTCGACTCGGCTCGCTCGTGTACATTTTGAAGTACACAAATCACTTTGAAATAAAAATTAACTACTTTCTAGTAGTTCGCCAGCGTTGATAGCGTTCGTACAAAATGGCCCACGTTAGTTCCATTTACCCAATTAACTGACGTTAAGGCGACGTTGAAAACGTGGCGCTATCAGCGCTCGTATAACGTGGCCCTAAAAGGCAACGCGTTGGGGTGCTGGCTAGACCGTCACTCCAGGTCAGTGCGGGGTGATCTTGCGGAAAGAATGTTTATATTGCACTATTGTCTGACTCAAGCCCACCACCATTCACTTTAAAAAAATATATAATTTTTCAGACTTTGTGAGAGGTTGAAGAACTTTCATCCGTTTAGGATTTGTTGAATATATTATATTCTGACCTGAGCTTAGTCCCCCCCCCCAAAGCCAAATCCTCGGTGCGCCACTGTAACTGAGCCGTGCGAATATTTCGCAAATTAGGAGTAGGCATACTTTCATAATTTAATACATTGGTTTAATTAAGCAAATTACGTTTATTTATTTACGTTCGTTTAATTTGATTGATTACACTTGCATATAGAATGTAAACAATCTAACTAACATCTGTCATGTTAGTTAAACAGATTGTTAATAGATGGCGTCTTTCGTTAGGGACCATATGAGGTATAATACATAAGTTTTAAGCTGTTTGTCTATTTTTCGTCAATAGCGAGGAACATAAGCTTTAAAATGATGCTTGAATAATTATTTTTCTTGAAGAATTAAGGGAGATCGCTTAGCGACAAAAAAACCCTTTGAGAAATAATATATAAGGATGTTTAGGAATGTTCTAAAGGTTAACTGTCAATAATAATTATTCCAAGAAAATATATCGCTGTTTTATTTAAGTGAGGTCTAGCATTGTAGTTTTCTCGGCCTTTTTATTTCCTAGCATAACCAAATTCTCTAAACTATTAAGAACGAACAAGTTTCTCCAAGTAAATATATGTACTTTACCAACACAAGACTCTACAAACTTGCCTTACGTTATAAAATGCAACTACCCCCCCACCACCACCGTTAATGGCGGCTTATCCGCACAGTTACACTCTAAGGGATGCCCATTAACTTAATGTCCTATTTGTTCTCCATTACGGGATGGGGATTAAATCTCAACCGATGTTTCTGAAACTTGCATTTCCTTTTAGTAAAGTTTTTACGGCCGGTAAGGGACTTAAGTAGTAAATGTATTGAGCTAATTCCAATTTTATTTCTTCTCATGTAGTTTCCAAACAAAACTTTTTGAAAGTACGGTCTATGAAATCGATATAACTCATCTCAGCGCTGTGTGAAAGCCTTTCAAATTGGACAATTTGTTTTGTAGGGGAGTTTTGCATTATAAGTGTAACTTTATTAAACAGTAGTTTTAGTATCATCTATCAATACTACTAATATTATAGAGGTAAATTTTAAATAAACTTGTTGAACTTACCGTTCAATAGTCAAATTTCACACGTCCAACGACGGCCGTTTAGGCTATTCAGCCATGGTCCTAACTTGAAAATGGCTGAACAGCCGAAACGACCGTCGTTCGACGTGTGAAATTTGACTATTGGACGGTAAGTTCAACAAGTTTATTTAATAAACAATAGTCGGTATGGCGATAAGGTAAATTTTGTTTGTTTGTTTGTATGTAGGGGGAAATCTTTTTAACTACTGAACTGATTGAAAAAATAGTTTTACTAATAAAAAGCTTCATTATCCCTGAATTACATAGGTTATAAATCATTTTGATAATTTTTTTTAAATTTCAATATTTGTAAATTAAGTCGGAAAAATTCTTAGGTTAGGCCTAGATTGATGAATTACCACAGCAACCAATTGAATAAAATAACAGATAAACAGCTGTTTGCTCTAATATTTACATTAACACCTGATTTCACACGTTGAAGCAACTATTTGTATATATAAATTTTAGGTTAGGTTTTTATTGAAGTACTTGCTGGTTCTTTTAACCTTTATTATAACTAATGTTATAAAATATACAAAATAATTTGATTTGAACATTTAACATTATTTACCATCTCAGCTTTGGGGTTATTATTAATCTCACACCTTTATTATAAAGAAAACATAACATGATTAAACTCTAGTATAGAAGGTTCCATTGGGGTTGGCGAGCGGAGCACGCAGGGGTTTCCCCTAGTACATAAAATGTTTGTCAAGATTGTTGTCATTTCTTTTTTAAATGTTTGACTTTGGGATATGCCTAACCTTAAAACCAATTATTTAAGCTTTTTTTCTTTTAACATACAAACACCAACACAATATTTATTTTAGGTATTGTTTGAAATCAGCTGCTTTAAGCTGTGTAGTGATGTATTTATTGTCTACTGCTATTACAATTATGTAAAAAACAGAGTTTCGCAGAACAAAACTGGGGGCATATTCCTATAGTAAGGGCCGTCGGCTTATAGTTAAACTAGCTGACCCGTATGGCGTTGCCCGTGGTGGTTGGTATTTTCAGCCTTTTTAACGTAATTGTATTATTTTTAAGTGTTCAGTCAGTGAGTGGTATTTGGCTTATATATATATAGATCTTAAATAATAAAAGCACTATTGTCATAATAAAAAAAGATCTGAAATTACGATTTTAGTAACTTTGATCCCCCCCAAACCCCCCAAGTAAAATTTCAAATTTTTTCAAACCCTTTCTTAGTGATCACCTATGGCCCTAGAGGAAGCTACATACAAAATTTCATTCCAATCCATTCGGTAGTTATATAGAAGTCATTTTTTAATAACTTTGATCCCCCCACCCCTCTAAAATTTCGAATTTTTTCAAACCCT
>JAGFPH010016754.1:0-14283 GCA_018207615.1 Philaenus spumarius
AGCATGGCCAGTAATTCAAAGGTCGCGCGATCGAATCCCGCCTGGGACAATAATTTTTTTATACGATTAACATAGGTAGAATATTATTTTTTTGTTTTGTTCTAAAAAGTAGTAAATAAAATGATTAAAAACAATATTATTTTGACTACAGTAAGTTGGGAGAAAGTTTGTGTCAGTTAACTGATACCGTTTATTAATATAACGCTCCAAATTGTTTAAACAGTTGAGATACAAAATTATTATAGCCAACCGGGCCCACCTTGTGCATGGTTCATCTACATTGTCAATCTACATTCACTGTCATTTTTACACAATTCTTTCACACAAAGTTTTACCTTTTTAAAATGTCAAAATTATAAATTTTGAAAAAAAAATTTTTTTTTACATTTTTTAACATATGCTTTTTCGATTGCATATGAATTAACATAGTAGCATTATTATTATTATTTGTATTGTTTGTAATCAATGGTTACCACAAAGAATATATCAACTAAAATAATATTTAAAAAACAAAGCAGACAGTTAATTAATTTGAAAACAGGTCACATTGTAAAGCAGACAGCTTTAAGTTAAAAGTATGATTGTAAAGTTTAAAAGAAATTTTGAGTTCAGTTCTTCAATAGGCTCACAACGAGAAGGACGTGTTAGTCCATACAGTAAAGGTTGAGAAGTGATTTTAAATGATGTAATTTTTTAATTTTCTAGTCGAATACTATTTGAGTTTTTGGTCGTTACATTAATAATCATTCCATGAAGTGATTCATGAAGAAAAAGTTAATTTCTAACAATTAAGTTGAAAAGTGTTCAGAGGCCACTACGTGGAACACAAAGTGCAACGTTTTATTAACGATAAGTAAACGACCAACGGGAAGAAATCTTGGAAGTAATAGTTTTAAGTATATTTAAATTTTTGATACTGTCTGCTTATTTTCATTTCTAACTGATATATATTCATTAAATAAACTAAATTATTAATCTTGTAAATCTTAAGGTATCCATGTTAAAAAATAATATTCATTATTTCAATGTTCTAAAGATTGAATATGTTTATTAATGTGTTTCATTAAAATCTTAAAGTCAGTCGTCATGCGAGTCGATTTCTTTTGTTTTGCATCCACGATTCAATTCCCAAAGTACTTGTACAGTGATCGAACCTAAGGAATAATATTGGGTAACCACGTGTAACAGTACTCTGATAGGTTTCTAGCAGGATGGATCGTGGGCTGGATGATGTCACAGCCGTACGGTCTACGGTACAGTTCAGTTGGTAACTGGGTCAGTATGTTACAGGTGACTCTTTGAAAGATGGTAGTTGAATATATAGCATGTGTTATAGAGGATTGTTTTTAAATAATAAAGTACATTTTGAGGTTATGAATTTAAATAATTTTATTTGAGCTTTTAATGGAAATATAATTACATTTTTATAAATAATAATTACCAGTTTATAAATATAAACACATTCTATATAATTTTTAATAATTAACAAGTATTTTTTTTTTATTTTTATTTTAAAACTTTGGCTAGTCGGGAGAAACATTTTTTTAAACACATTCAACATTAATAAACATTTGTAACGCCTTTAACCCTTTAACTGCTGAGTTTTTTAAATAAATGCTTACCCCAGGTGCTGAGTTTTTTTTTTTAAGTAAATCATTCATTCATATAAGCCAAAAAACAAATATGTAAACAGTTTTAGAAAAAAAATTATTTTAATACAATTATAGGCTATAATAAAAAATATGCATAAATTAAAAAAAAAATTTATAATTATAATTTTTCTAAATTAAACATTTTTTGGACAGTTAATTCAGAAATAAAACATTTGTCCACTTTTTCAAGTAAATTTATTTTCATAAAATAGGTTTTGTATGGTAAATTTCAAAGCAAGGCACTATGCACAATCCGACATCACATTGTTCACACATGTAACGCGAATCTTTTTGTTTTCTGGGGGCTCAATTCATGCAAAACTCGCTCTACACTACCATCACGAATACGCCTAGGCTCCATTTTTATAAAAACCAAAGAATATAGCAAACATGAAACGTATGTAAAATAAGCTGTGTAATAACAGCTGATTTATAGCCATTGTAATTTTGTCCTTGCTGAATATGAGATCAAATTACAATGTTTTGAAAAGGTTCAATGTGAAGCCAATAGATAGCAGTACATGTCGGACTACCCATATTACATTGTATTTATTGAAGCCAATAGATAGCAGCACATGCCAGCCTTTCAAATTACATTAATATTTATAAACGGCCGTAGCATACAAGAGTGAATAAGCACAACGTATATGTACGGGCGTAGCACACAGTACATTAGTGCTACGACCGTATATAAACGGGCATAGCAGTTAAAGGGTTAAAGTTACAAATTGGCTTTCCCAACGTATGGCTGATAAAGCTAAAAGTCATTTACAAAGTCATTTGTAACGTCTTTTTAACATTACAATTTTCTACATATTTTCCAGTAAAAAATGCATTGATTAAGACTTACAAAGTTCCATTTTAAAACTTTTAAAAATTACTACAACTTTTCCAATTGAAAGTATAGGGTTTCATCCAATAACTTATAAAATATAAGTGAAAAACTCTTTTTTTTTCTTCGTTTTAGTTGTTTAAAACATTCCATTATAAAAAATCATTGTTTCCGAAGGTGGTAGTTTTGTCTACAAAATATTCCTCAAGTCATAATGCAATCAGTTTGCTGTTAAATTTTTTAGCATAAAAACATCTCTAATCATGACTGGTCGAAAATGGAACCACGCCTCATCAGTAAAGAAAATACACTAGGCCTACAGCACAAAATATCATCAGAATGGTGTTGAAACCATTAACAGTGTTGATTTCCGTTTCCACAGTTTATGGCTAACCATAAACTTTAAATGTTGAGAGACTGAGCTTCTTATGGACTGCTTTGTTTGCAGTTGTTACAATGTTTTATATTAGGCCAATTTTTGCATGGATCTGGGACTACATTGCATAGTTGATGAAATGTCTTCCAGTTTTTTTATCGAATACTGATGGTCTACCACTTCGCTCATACAATAGCTCTTTAGCGCTCTAACACTGTGCAGATTAGGCACCTGTGTGTATCTGAAAATCTAATGGAAACTGTACTTTCACTGTGTACGTGTACTCACCAAGCTCAAGTCTGACTAAATAGGAGTTGAACCAGGAGTTTACTCATAATTTGTCCAGTACCGGAACGCTGAATAAAGGGGGGGAGGAGGTCTGGAAATGTTTTGAAATGTTCACTTTTAAAAGCCCTACTTTACGTATATCTTGTGAGTTTAAGGGTACAGATAATATGCTTACTTTTATAAAAAAGTACACATGTAAATGTAACTATTTTTGTACTTGTATAGGAGGATAGCATATAGCAAACTTTAGAGACACATACTATTTTAAGCAAAACTTGGGCAAAATGTGTCTCTTGTTTAGTCAATAGCCTTGTCAGAAATTTAAATCTTCGGTAAAAGATTGTAAACCTAAACACATTTTATGTATATCAAAGAATGACTTTTCTTATACAAAAACAATTAAACACAAGCAAACTTACACGAGAACACAACACAGACTCTTGTTAATGAATTATTCTAACGACACTCAAAAGTCACAAAACTAAATATCACAATGTCAAAGTTGATGAACAGCGACTTTTTAATTTTTGACAGTTCGCGAGAGGTAGCATGTACAGGGCAATCTGCTAAATCGCCGTGCGGCCGGAGTTCAGATACCTACGTTTAAATATTTTCTTCTTTTGGGACGCCTTTTGACCTTGTATTTGTGACGGTGTTTGTCAGTGTACAGCCATTGTTTGTATATATTCCGTGCTGAGCTTTCATTTGGGATATTAATTTTTTAATCCATTAATCTTGAAATTAAATGAGTTATTCGATAAGTATTAATCACTAAATGTGGTCTAAATTATATAATGTTTGGTCTTATTTTGATTACAATAATCTCATCAATATGGTATAAACTTTTCATGTCAAAAAAGTTAATAATATAAAAGTTCAAACATCGCTGTTTTTTAAACTTTTCGACCACCTCGACTCTGAATCATCGGTCTCTTATTTCTAATTGTTCGCAGCGCTCGCTGAACGTCATAGGCGTTGCCGCGAAGCTGGCAAAAGGGGTCGTGTCTAATCACAGATTATAATTCTATAGTCTGTGCTAATTCTATAGTCTGTGGTCTAATGCTCCCAAGTTGTCCCATTTTGATTTCTAACTGAGGGACAATGGGGGCGACTTTACTGTAGTTGGCTCGCATAGTCGGTACGCACTGTGGTGTTGGGATATCTTGAGGTTTTTCATTTAGTCATTGGTGGACGTAAAATTCTGAACCGAGTGTTGAACGAGTGTGATTGAGGGAGTGGATGGTCCACTGCAACGTTAAAACAAAACGTAAAAAAATTAATAAAAAGCAGTGTTCTGGTATCAGTAAACCTTTGAGTTGAACCTGGATTACCAACCTTTCCAGACAATCTTAAATAATACCGCTCTCAGTGTACTGAATACAACAGCTCATCGCAATACTATAGTACTGATTATACTAATTTCAAATATATTTATATTATTTCATAAGTATAACTGGTTATATGACCTGCAACTTTTAAACAAGTTCCGATCTTCAGGCTTTGTTGCTTATTTTACACACATGTGAGCACATCAAAATAAAATAAAAACACAATTCACAACCTAATCATTGCACTGCACAATTAGGTTAAATATACAACAAATATATCGACACTGTTGGGATTGATACGAAGAAACAAGCCTGTAGATGGGATCTTGTTCCCGAAATATGTCATAATTTGATAGACATACAAACAGAACACTTAGGCTCAGTATTTATTTCTAAACAGTTGTTCAACAATACCAAAAAATAACAAGAAGGGCGACCTATAATGTTCACACGATCAGATCATGTTATCAATATGAGATAAATTAATAATATTATTTTGGAATAATACAAATAACCATTAAAAGCAAATTACAAAATTTTACGAAATACATAAAACACTAAATGTTATCAAGTATTTGTGCTTTTTTTGTAAATAAAATTCTCCGACTTTGTGTGGTTATAGATTTAAACCATTTTAAAATCACAACTGGAGCAATTATCTGTAGTTTCTTTCAGAAACAAAGGTCACAATTCAACAATAACAATAAATATTTAAAACGTTATGAAGGACTAATAAAATAAAATAAAATTACATGTTTACCATGTAAAGATTTAAAAAAATTACTTTTACCCATTTATCAAATAAATTCAATCGTTATAACAATATTTAATTTGTGCCGATCATAATGAAAATGTGGAGATAATATAGGTGTAGCGAACCGCTACTTCTTCAAGTTATCGTTTACGCTATCTGTATTGTAAATATTGTAATATTTGTTGTAGAACCAAATGTAAATAAAACTGGCTGCTATGCTTAGCAGCGTGATTCTGCTTCACAGAGTCGCCTGAACAACATCTCTCTCTCTCCACGCTACCTACCTAACAAAAACTCTTGTTAATTCTTTACTCCTGACAAAACTTCCTATACATTTCCTCACTCGTTATCTGGGGGCTGATCCCTCCAGGACGAGTCCTTCCTACTGTGATCTGTTGGCTGGTCCCGGCAGCACAGTATACTTCCCTCGTTATCTGGGGGCTGATCCCCCCAGAACTATCATTCCTTCCAAGTCTTTTATGAATACGCATATTGTCGTAGCCGACTGTAAGGACCCTCATGCTTAACCAAACAAACCAGCAAAGTTACGACAATTGGTGACCCCGACGTGATCTACATGACAATACGATGCCGCAAGATCCACAAGCGGAGGCAGCTGCAGATCCAGTTGCTGCGGTCAACTTTCAAGCAAGCCTACCACCATTCTGGGAGGAAGATCCAACGTTATGGTTCATACAAGTAGAGGCCGTATTTAGCACGAATAGATTCATCGCAGAAGATAGAAGGTTCCAAGTCGTCATCAGCCAGCTACCTTACAAGATCCTCACGCAAGTCGCCGACTTGGCAAGAGAATAAGGGACCAACCCTTACTACTTTAAAGGAGAGGCTGATCACAACTTTAGCACCTCACTGGAGAGCCTCATAAGCGAAGTACTAAGCTTACGACGGGACATGACTAAATTGGCAGCCCAAAGGAAGTCATGTGACCCAACGCCAAGACGTCGTGCATCCTTAGTGGTGCGAAGCAAGGAACCTACTACACAAGGACTCTGCTTTTATCACTAACGATTTGGAGCTCAAGCAAAGAAATGTCGGAAGCCCTGCTCTTGGAAACCGAAAACGCCTACAGAGGAGTTAAACTAGAGTCAAGACGCTAGGAACCCGTCGCTGGAACACCTTACCGCCGTCTTTTCGTTACAGACCGTCAGACAGGGGAAGGATTCCTTATAGACACCGGTGCAGCCGTTTCCATCTTGCCCAACCGGAAAAAAACAGGCAAACCGTCCACCGAACATTTTTTATATGCCGCCAATGGGACACGTATAAATACCTATGGCTCGATACACAGAAAGCTCGACTTCGGATTGAGACGCCTTTTTCCATGGACATTCATAGTTGCGGATGTTCATCACGCCATCATAGGAGCCGACTTCCTCACCAAGCAAAACATACTAGTCGACATGACTAGAAAGCGCTTGATCGACCGAACTACGAGTCTCGAAATCACAGGAAGAGTCAGCCACACAGGTCCACTACACCTTTCAGCAATACTCCACGGCACCAGGTTCGAACATCTTCTACAAGAGTATTCCGACATACTTAGGCCCACTCCAATCGGAACAGCAACATCAACCGACGTCAGGCACTACATAGAAACAAAAGGCCCACCGGTACACGCTAAAGCACGACGACTGCAACCTGCAGCATACCAAGCGGCCAAGTTGGAATTCCAGCGAATGATGGAAGCGGGGATCTGTCGCCCATCCAAGAGTCCTTGGTCCAGTCCTTTGCACTTGGTGTATAAAAGAGATGGAACTATCCATCTCATCTATCCATCTATCCATGGAACAACACCACGATCTATTCAGTCCTTGACATCGATCGGGTCTATCATCACATCCCTGTAGCACCCGAAGATATTGCCAAAACAGCTATTATTACGCCATTTGAACACTTCGAATTTCAGAGGATGACTTTCGGATTACGAAATGCCGCTCAAAGCTTCCAAAGATTCATGGATCATGTCTTCAGGGATCTTCCTTTTGTTTTCATCTATATAGACGACATCTTGATAGCAAGCAAAGATTCCACTGAACATGAAGCCCATATACGAGAAGTGTTTCGACGCCTCAAGAACAATGGTTTAACACTAAAACTCAGCAAGTGCACACTTGGAGAGCCACAGGTCCAATTCTTAGGATACCATGTCTCGCCAAAAGATATATCTCCGTTACAAGATAAGGTTCAGACCATCGTAGAGATGGCTAGACCAGCTACAGTAAAGGAACTACGTTTTTTGGGAATGGTAAACTTTTACAGAAAATGCCTACCTCACGCCGCCCACAAACAGCACGAATTAAATAAATATCTGTATGGCGCAAAGAAAAACGATCGCACTCCTCTGATATGGACCGAATCAGCGATTCAAGCCTATGAGGCTACGAAGAAGGCACTCGCAGACGCCGCACGTCTGGCACACCCGTCACAAAACGCACAGTTGTTCCTAGCTTGCGATGCCAGGAATACTGGAATGGGGGCCGCTCTACAACAAGAGGAAGGAAGCAAAATCCAGCCACTTGGATTTTTTTCAAAAATGTTTAACAGCGCTAAAACCAACTATAGCACTTACGACAAGGAATTACTAGCCATCTTTGAAGCCATACGACACTTCCGTCCGCTATTGGAGGGCCGACCCTTCATAGTTTTAACAGACCACAAGCCCTAGTTAGGATACACGCGCTAAAGCAGACATCAAAAACCGCCTGTCCTAGAAGATTACGGCAACTTAATTTCATTTCACAATTCATGACCGACATGAGATATCAGCAAGGTTCCGAAAACGTAGTGGCAGATGCACTATCCAGAATTGAGAACATTTGCGTTCCAGACAACCTCGACACTCTAGCAGCCGCCCAAGAAGAAGACCAGGAGATCAAAAGTTTGTTACAACAGGATAACTTGCGTCTAAAACGGTTACTAATACCAGGAACGAATATCAAATTGTTTTGCGAAAACTCTACACGGCAGCCTAGACCTTATGTACCCAAGAAACTAAGAGAGACTGCCTATAACCGTTTGCATAACCTCAGCCCCTCAGGCATCAGAGCGACCCGTCAACTGGTGACGCAACATTTCTTTTGGCCAGGAATAAACCAAGACATAGGAATCTGGGCACGAAACTGCATACCCTGCCAACAAGCTAAGATTCATCGCCATACAGTCACACCATTAGGTGAATTCCAAGCTTCAGCATGGATGGAACACGTACACATCGACCTAGTGTCCCCCTTACCACCGTCAGAAGGCAAGCGATATTTGCTCACGATGATAGATAGAACCACACATTGACCAGAAGCAGTTCCATTAAACAACATAGAAGCTTCTACTGTAGCAAACGCGTTTTACGCAAACTGGATCTCACGTTTTGGTGTACCATTACGTATCACCACAGACTAAGGCAGACAATTCGAGTCACAGCTATTTGCAACACTCACACGTCTTTTTGGGATATCACGGATCCGAACGACAGCGTACCATCCAGAAAGCAATGGACGCATTGAACGTTGGCACAGAACGCTCAAAACTGCCCTCAAAACTTACTTGGAGGAGCTGCAATGGACGAAGTCACTAACAACTATATTATTGGGTCTACAACACGACGAAAAAACTAATGCAGCAAAATTGTTATACGGACAGTCATTAAGATTGCCCGGAGAATGTTTTACGCCCGCAAAGAATATAAACAATACCGATTCATATTTGCAGCCATTAAGAGAAGCTATGGCACAGATTAGAAAAGAAAATAAGGAACCCACAAAGCGAAGAACTTTTATAAGCAAGGACTTAGCACATAGTACACACGTTTTTTTAAAAGAAGAAAGTCCATGAGCATTACAACCACCATACAAAGGCCCTTTCAAAGTAATTGAACGAAGTGACAAAACGATACAAATTCAATTACCCGACAGAATGATGAGAACCTCATTAGACAAAGTAAAGCCAGCCTATATATTGACACAAGAAAATGCAATCAAGCCTAAACAAACACGCTATTCGGCTCCAGGAAACCTACAACCTTCATTTCCGGCAGCGACGCCGGATACGCCAGAACACACAACAAAGGGGGCGCAACAAACCCATTATACAACCAGGTATGGGCGCACGATTAAAGGGTCAGTCCGTTTTAGAATTGAATCAACATGTCACAACGAGTGCCTCGCCTAAACAAACATCCCTTATTGACACTACAATCCAGGAATGTTTACAAGCAAATATTGAGCAACCTAAACAACATCCCTTAAATAAAAATAATTATTTTCTATGTCGATATCATTCAACTGCAAAATGTCGGGCGAACAACAACAACAACCTACAGCTCCCAGGGAAAGACAGAGAATTTCAACCGAGATTGATCGATGTACAACCGATAGACTACGTCCCTGAGCACATTCTACAATGGGTTTGGCAGATCATCACAATTCCAATGGACTTCGAATTGGTATCTCCTATTGTCGACCCACCATACATTCCGTCCGGGAACTGTACGGCCCTGGAATATGTGCCGACACTGAAGAAGACGCGAAGCAACACCAGCAGCCAAACACCAGCCTGGATGCGGAATGGTGCACAATGGAGCCATGCACGACAGAGGGAAACACCTTCACATGGAGAGTCCAACTCGCTAGACAAAACGACACAAACAGCTAGCGCCAACTAGGACGGAGGTATGTAGCGAACCGCTACTTCTTCAAGTTATCGTTTACGCTATCTGTATTGTAAATATTGTAATATTTGTTGTAGGACTAAATGTAAATAAAACTGGCTGCTATGCTTAGCAGCGTGATTCTGCCTCACAGAGTCGCCTGAACAACATCTCTCTCTCCACGCTACCTACCTAACAAAAACTCTTGTTAATTCTTTACTCCTGGCAAAACTTCCTATACATTTCCTCACTCGTTATCTGGAGGCTGATCCCTCCAGGACGAGTCCTTCCTACTGTGATCTGTCGGCTAATCCCGGCAGCGCAGTCTGCTCCCCTCGTTATCTGGAGGCTGATCCCTCCAGGACGAGTCCTTCCTACTGTGATCTGTTGGCTGATCCCGGCAGCACAGTCTACTTCCCTCGTTATCTGGGAGCTGATCCCCCCAGGACGATCATTCCTTCCAAGTCTTTTATGAATATGCATATTGTCGTAGCCCTTCTGTAAGGACCCTCATGCTTAACCTAACAAACCAGCAAAGTTACGACAATAGGCATCTAAAAAAAAAGAAACCAGAAGACTGAATGTGATGAAATTTTTTCAAATAATATTAAAATTAATAAAATCATTTTTTAATCGTGAGATTCTGTGTAGAAAAAATGTCTACATATGTAAACGAACACATCTTTTTAAAAATAGTCTAAAAACACTATAGGTTTCTAAAACATATAAATATAATAAAAAGTTTGGTTTTGATTACAATAACATTCCTTTATTGAGAAGTTAATAATTACATTACTAAAAATGTAACACAGGAAACTTACCTTTAGATCATCCGCAGGTACAATATCATTTCCTATCAAAGTTGCAAGTACTGGTAACTCTAGCACATGAATGTGTAACCTATGTGCCAATCCATCACGATTATAATAAATTGTTTTCATTGTTTTAATGTCCAGATGTACTATGGATAGGTAATAGTGATCGCCTTCATAAATAACATAGTCCGAATCTTGACCAAGAATGGCAAAACAGTGGTTCTTTCGAGAAAAATTTACAATTTCTTCATCGCATTCAACTATTGATGTATGCACCTATCAAGAACAAACATATAACAGCAAGTTATGTATTCAAAAAAGGAAGTTAAGGTTGATAATATAATTACAATTTATGTAATTTAATGGAAAGCATTATAAATGTAACAAATAACAGTTAAAGTTAATGCAAGCCTACAACTTGTAAACATATTGAATTGTTATTCTTAATTAACTCATATTAAAATTATAATAATTTAATCTTACTTTATGCTGGGAAATAATAAAGGAAAACTAAAACAATAGTTGTAGATTTATCAAAATATATTCAGGTTATATTTGCAAATTTATGAGGTCTTTGACAATATGTCACTGTTACTTTATCACTGTTACATTCAATTAAAAAAGAATGCAAAAAAAACTTATATTTCCTAATAATTGTAAAGGTAAAACCATGGAAAAATGGTGTAGAATTATTTACATTGGTAAAGTTAGTGTTATTGTAGGTAAATTATTAGATAGATAAGAAAAAGCATTGCAGACCTGCTAATTACAACAATAAATGTCTGGGAAATATTTTAAATAATTCCAAAAACAAAGTAAATATCTTGTCAAAAAGTGGAGTGTACAAAGTAAGTTGCAAAATTTGAAATGCAGCTTAAGTAGGACAACAGATCATAGTTTTAAAACTAGATTAAGTGAACACAACAAAAGTTAAAGGTTGTGTTCTATGATGATTCTAATTTTCCAAACACTTAAAAACACATGCCATTTTAGACTTTCAGATTAATACAGATTTTAATGTACTACATGTTAATTGTAAGGGTAATAAGTTAGAAGCTTTAGAAATCAAGATGTTAATTAATAAGGACTCAAGTTTAGTTTTAAATGAACAAATAGACATTAAGTAACTCGCCACTTCTTCAACCTTCGTCATAGACCAGATCTTCCCTCCCCCATCCCTAACCTAACGGTACTATGGCCTACCTTTGCCAGGCAGTTGTGTGTTCAATTTGTTGTTCCTTTAATCTTTAAGTTACCTTTGAGAATGTCGTAGGTTTTTTTATTAACCTTCTAAGCAGCAGAAGGCCCTATAGTGTCGTCTCAGCTGGCTGGGTCAACACAACGGTTAGATCTGATTGATTTGATTATTTCACCCACTAAAAATTATCAAATTTCAATAAAACTAATACCATTGTAAAGGAAATGTTTCAAACTTTAATTTTTGTATTTACAAATTTTTTTCTAAAACGTATATTTACATACATAATCATCGTTTAAATTTTTGAGTTTTCTAAAAGCCAATGTCATGCGAATGAAATACGCCGAAACGACCTTTAATTTCCAGTTTCTATGTCCCTCCCTACAGCCCGCCCAGTATTTTTTCTGAGTTATATCTATATACTGATGGATGCATCACACTTTCCCCTATCTAAAACTGCCATCCAATCAAAAATCGGACACATAGTTCTAAAGTTGTGGGGCGTTTTGTAGACCCTTGCAATTGGTCAGTTTTCCAACCAATAAACAGCCTTACCAGTACTTATTACAAGTGATATCTGTGTGATCACAGTCTATTTTTAGACATATTTTGATATGTTTGTAAAGAGAATGCTTCAAGCTAACATTTCCTGTACACCAAATATGTTTTGTTTGAAAGGTTTGTTGTGTAGGGCCGTGGGAAAGTCACTGTTATAACGTACTCATCTGAAGGTTCAAATTAAAAAATAACGTCTTTTTTTAACATGCGAAGAATAGCGCACTCCGTTGTATTAAAAGCATCAGTGGGAAGTTTCTATATTTGTTCTCACTTTTTGTTATTCAAATAATTCTAAGTCAAACACTTTTTTGAAAAGATAATTTACAAGTATATACAGTTCAATTCTTTGATTTATTTTCTACACTTTGTTATAATAATATTTCATTTTTGGACAAAGAATATATTCCTAAATTACGTTTCAAACTTGGCATACTTTTGATAGCAGTCTTGTAGTAGAAACATAAAAACTGGTGTTTTAAAAATAATAAATTTGAAATTGATAAATATTTTATACAGTTCTATTTAGAACTAAATTACAAAACTTTTTTACATTCATGAAAAAAATTACAAAAAATGTTTACTACTTTTTATGTAGACCTAAAGTTTAATTTTTTCCCGTTACTGAACATTATTTTCTTCCTAAGCTAATAACTTTTACAATTTTACATCAATCCATTTTTTAGTTGCATATATGAATTCCTTGAACATTTTTCTATAAAAAATCTTTGGAACACTTTTTAATTGGGCTACAATTACTATTTTTTACAAATTCTTTAAAATATGCTTGCAAACGCCGAAAATCCAAAAACAATTTACATTGCCGCTTAGAGGGTTAATGGGTTATTATTTTATTATTTGTCAAATTTTTCCAGATTTTACGTTTATTAACTAGTTTTATTGCTAGTATGATCTGTTTTTAAGAGCTCTATGTGCTTGTTCTAATGCAGGCAATGATGGCCATACTGGTTATCACCTTGAAAATGTGGCTAAGTTCTGGCTAAGTTGAATGTTTCCTAGGTTTATGATTTTAAATCTATATCCAGTACAATACCGATAATTCACATCCTTTTAATTCGTAAATCCCGTTTATTCGGACATCACAAACTGCCGGTCCCTTTGGAAAATTGAAAAAATTCACAAAATCAATACATTTTGGTACCCTTGTTTTCTCTTCGAAATGCTTTTTCTTCTGAAGGCTACCTAAACCTCTTATAATTCACAATTTCCAGATAAATAATTCTGTTTATTCGTTTAGACAACATTTATGAATTCAGTTTGTTTACATTTTTTAATTCTAGGAGCCAATAGGGATTATTCATGCCTTTGTTTTCAACTTTTGCTCAGTCAGTCAGTTCTGTTCAGTTTTAATATTCCGCGATCCACCCTAACTCAATCCTCAAGAAGAAAGATATCATCGCGGCTACACCTTCGAATAGCAAAATAAAAAGGTATAAAACCAGTGAGTACACCGAACTAGAAAACTGTTTATTAAAATGATTTACTCAGTGCCGATAATTAATTAAGCATTAAAATAAGCGGAGTGGCAATGAGAGAAAAAGCTTAAGTTTTTGCAGGGAAAATGGGTATAAAAGATTTTAGAGCCAATGATGGATGGTTCGACCATTTAAAAAAACGATATTACATCACGTTTCAAAAAATAACTTGTGAAAGTGCGAGTGTAAACGATAGTGTTTGTGTTGAACAGAAAGAAAAATTAAGTGAAATTATAAAAAATTATGACCAAAAAAATATTTTTAATGCTAATGAAACAGGTTTGTTTTGTTTAAATATATCCCAGACTCTACCTACTATACTTTAA
>JAGFPH010016755.1:0-16253 GCA_018207615.1 Philaenus spumarius
TTGTACACATTTACCGAGTTAAAAATCCCCGTAGTCATAGAAGTTATAACTTCCAACGTGTGGTCTTAAGCACACCCAGTTAATTTTTTTATTTCAGATACATTGTTAAGATTTGATATTGAACGGAATAAATTGAAAATATATAATTTTATAAGTCCCTTTTGTTAACTTTTATATTAAACCAATTTCTGAGTCCATCGGAAGTAATAAGTGTTAGACAATAAAAATTAAACACGTCTTTTATAAAAATGCTTTATTTTTCTTGCTGAAATTTTATTTTAAAACCTTTATTACAAATATATTTCAACTAATTTGTAACTATCTATTAGTGCAAAGGACTTTCAAGCAGAGCCGTCCTTAGGGTCGAGCGAATGGAGTGGCCGCGCTACAATATTTTTAGGTTGAGATTTTGGACTACAAAGTTTTTAGTTATTAAAGTGCTTATTGTGACCATGCAATATTTGAATGGTTCTTATTGTTGAAGCACTGTGGGTTAGGATGCGAACAAGATGCGAGGCCCAGCGCTACTTGAAGAAAAGTACCATAATTATAAGCAAATAGCTCTGAGAACAGCTAATTGTGTGTTGTTGGAGTGTGTGAGATGTGAACTGCAGAAATTGAAACAGCTGCTGGGGTTTTAAGATTTATAAACAGAATTCAAAGTCCATTTCCTAACACTTCATTGCATACAGGATTTTAATTACAATCCCGGTGACAGTTGTTAGTGCAAAAAGGAGTTTTTCTCGCCAAAAGTTGATAAATACATAGGTACTTAAGATCATCCATGAGCCAAGAAAGGCCAACATCTTAGGCAATACTATCCATAGAAGCTGATACTAACTATAAGTTTAAGACAAGGTACAAGTTATTAAACTCAAATTACAATGTTTACGTAATAAGTTCCAAACAGTGACACAAAAACTCTATACTTCAGCTAAACATGAAAAGTACATAAAGTATTTTAAATTGTTTAACAAAATTATTGTATTATATGATACATAAGTCTAAAAATATACTCATTATTATGCCTTTGTGTTTTGTGTCCTTTATATTTTTGATTTTGTTTCTTTACTTGAAAGTATGAAAAATTGGTTGTTTCTTTAAAATTTGTGTAATGTTTATTTAAGGTTGGTATTATTTAAATTCTAACAACAATACAAAATTGATGATTTTTTTAAACTACTGCTGAGACAAACTGTAAACAAATCTGTTTTGTAGTGACATTTGTATAGGTAGATAGAAGGGATGATAGCTTGTGAATGTTAGTTGGGGGAGGGAGTCGTTTTCCTTAAGAAAGGCCCTGCAAAAGTTTTTGTACCAGGCCCTGCTTTGGCTAAGGATGGCTCTGCTTTCAAGAATAATTACATTTTAAATAGTTGTGGTTTTGTTATTTGTTGTCTGATCTATGGTAAAAACTCTTTATTCTATCCAGATATAATTGGGATTAATTAAAACTGTAGCTGATATTTTCATTGGTTTATATCTAACCATAGCAATGAGTTTTCTAATTGTTTGCTAATTCCAAACAGAAATCTAGCAGGAGATAAACCTCTCGGTATATAAAATATGTTATTACATTTGTTCATAATCAATAAACTGATATTTTACAAATTTTATTACGAATTTACCTTTACATTGGATTAATTCAGCATTATTATGAATACCGGTATGAAAGGAGTTTTTCAGACGTGTTAAGAAAGTTTCATACTCAATGAACCGTCCAGTGCAGTCACACATAGAAGCTTGTTAGTAAGTTTGAAACTACCAAGTAAGCTGGAGACAACAAGAGACCAGCAAGACCTTAAAATTGCTGTTGCTGAAGTCTTAAATGAAAAAAGAAAAAATATTTTTCGAAATCACTGAATTGAGATAATTTAGCTTCAAGAAAATTTTACAAAAAACATAATGTTATTAGTTATATATCAAAATCCAGTATCCTTAGAAGGCAACTAAAAATGTATCCTTATGAAATATTTAAATTTGAACTTAAAATAACAGATAGACCTAAATTATTTTTTTGCCTTACTAGTATTAGGCCAAATTGGATTAAATGAATCTTGAGTTGACTTACTTGTGAAGTACATTTTTATCAAAATGGATTTGTCAGTACACATAATAGCGGATATTATCAGTTACAGTTACAAATCCTCATATAGGCTTTCACAAACAGGTACTGAAAGTTACAGTTACGACACCTTTTTTTAAGAGGTTTATGTTTATGTTTCATAAACAGTAACAATAATAGGACAAAATTATTTAAACAGCTACCTACATAAGTTAATACCAGAACTCCAACAACATGATAATAATAATATGATATTTTTTATATGACATAACAAATCCACATGTACATTTAAAACACAACGAAATGGTTTTAATCAGACATCTTTGGTACACGTGTTATAGATAGGTAAGTTAATGTCCTGCATACTTTCTAAACACAAAGGATAGTTTATTAAAGGGTCGAGAATACTGTACAAATCTAGTAACTGTTGAAGAACTGAAAGAAGCAATGATTCAAAACTGTTCAAATGTCGAATAGTTACGAAATGTCGAGCATAACATAAAGGAAATACTAATGGTTTTGCAGGAAAAAATGGTGGTCATTTCAAACACCTTTATTATAATTTTGTACTGTATCCCTTTTAATTTCAAAGTAAATATGCAATTTGTTTTGTTAAAACACAAATAAATTATAGTTAATTATAATTTTAACTTACTTTCAAAAGAACATTTACATCAAATGAACAAGATATAGCTGTTAATTAGTTAAATATTTGTCATCATTTATGTATTAGAAACAATACATAACATTTCAGGAATATAAATCAATTGCCGTTATCAAGAACTGGTTTTAATACATAAATGGTGGCAATTAAATGACTAACGAAATTCAACATCTATCTTTACCAAATAACTTAAACATAGACAAATATATAGCTATTTCTTAGAATATGATCAAGTTTTTTTTTAAATCATTCTGGTGGTAGAAAATTAAATAATTATCTGTGATACAATTTTAAATAATAAACAAGCCTCCCACTTTTATTTAAAAATTTTTGAAAAATTATTATTTTGTTTACCTTGAAATTTCTTTATATTAAATAGTAGTTATTATGTTTTTTCAGGCGATTGAAGTAGCAGCTGGGGGAGATCTGATGAAATGTTCTCAAAATCTTGACTTTTTACCAGGTTTTGCTTTAGAAGGTTACCCTAATCGGGATAGTTTACGTTATGCTCAGCTTTATGGAATTGCAGCAGAGGCTCACACTATGTTGCGAGGGACAATACGATACAAGGGTAGGTTTTTATGTTGAAGAAAAGTTGATTATTACTCTAAAATAATATCACAAAATAATTTGGATGGAAATATCATTCTGTATTTATGATTTTAGAATTTTATTTTATCTTTAATAAATTGAGCTACATCCAAAATGAATTACAATAAAGCTGATAGATACTGTCATAAATAATGAAACCTGATTACAACATTATTAAGAATCACAAAAATCAATAAAGTAAACAATATCTCAGTTTTCATTTTTAGGAAGTTTTAATTATTGCGATGCTAAAATGCTCTGAAAAGTTAAAACGCCTAAGTAGCATAACTCCAAGTAAAGGCTGTAATAATAATAAATACTATTTGTCAAAATGTTTCCACCTAGATTAATATTGGTTTTTTACAGTTTTAAAATAATGGATTAACCAAAATATTTCAAAATTAAAATAGTACTAAATTTCAGGGCCGTTTTTAACCTCACTAGCGCCCTAGGCACTTCAAACAATTGCGCCCCTCATACCTGATTTATACAGGGGGGGGGGGGGTTGAGGGGCAGGGTCTGGGAGGTATGAAATACTAATCAAATAATAGGGGGTCCAAAAAACCCAGCAGAGCATTTCTTTTTGAGTTCTTGATTTGCCAGTTTTGGTTCGGGAGGGAATTTCCCTTAACTCTCTTTCTTTCCGTTGGCTCTTATCATTACTATTCTTTTGTTTTTGTTGGAGAGTCAGAGAGTCTTACCATTATCCACCACCTATGGACCCGCCGTGACCCGGACTGGCAACCAGCAGCCGTAAGGAGTTTCATGGCCTAAACATTCTTCTTCATATATTATTAGTTACCTTACGGCATCAAGGACCACCCACCCACCCTTTTGTTAAATAATCAGAATATTATTTGTACTTAAGGCATTGTATGACGATTCTCACTGTTTTCAACTTGTTCATCATTTTTTGTTTAAAGTTCGTTGTTGACAATGGATTGTTTACAAAGTTTAAAGTGTTATTGCGGACATTTGCCATCGTTGGTGAAACAAAAAAGAAACACAATATTTCGATACCTGGAATCTGGTATCGCCTTCAGGTGAAACATACCTAAAACAAAGAAATAAACAACTTAACCTAAAATGAGTAACAAAGCCGAAAAAAGGCTAAGCGGTCACATGCTGAAAAGATATCTAAAGACATAAAACACAACAGTAGAGTTAAAATTAGTATTAAACTTAAAAGTAAATAGTAAACGGGAGGGAAGCGTATTGATGTTGCATTGGTCAGTGTCTCGGCGCCCATGACTCATATGACAGTAGCACTGCGCTGTACTAGTACTGCACAGCCTTTTACCATACTCAACAAACAAAATATCGCATACAAATCTCACTCACTGGGCGTTGGTTCATGGTTGACAGGCAATAAATATAATCCTGTGATTTTTATTTAAAACATTTCTGCCCTCATTTTCCGCCTTCTTTATTTTTTTTTCGTATTCAAAATTTGGCGCCCCTAGGCACATGCCTAGCGGGCCTAATCGGAAAAGCGGGCCTGCTAAATTTAAAAGGGAGGTTTAGCATCTGAATGGGTAAAATCATGTAGTAAAAATAATGTGATTACAAATTTTTGTAAATGAATTTGGAGTAGAAAAATTTGTTCAGTTAAAATAAAAATTAACTAATTTAGCCATTTCAATATATTTTTATGATTGTATGTCAAAAAATTAGTATGATTTGGAAAAATTTGAAGGTAATTTATGATGATCACTTATTAAAGTGTAGAGTGGGTGTAGTGCAGTGGTTAAATACACTTGCCCAGTTTTCTACAGTTGGAACCTCCAACACAAAGGCATAGGTTCAAGTCTATAGTTACTTGCATATGGTTTACTTGCATTATAGGGAGTTCCCCATCTCCATTAGACTAAGTGGCATAAAATAAAGGTAGTACGGAAAAATAAAAAAATAATAATAAGTAACTACGGTATATTAATAAACATTTCTTAAGAGTCATAAAATTTCATTTAACACCTATTTTTAATTACGTATAACATTATTTTACTTTTGGATTAAGTTCTAAAATGGTTGGTTCAAAGCATAAACTTAAATTAGTCCATTCATTCTATAATTAATAATTGTTGATGTTTTTTGTCATAATAAGAAACAGAAAGTGGATCTAGTTAGTTCATGTTTTGTGTACGATTTTCGGAACCTACATAATGTGTGTGTAATGGATACGATTTAAAAAATAAAATTGTAAGCATGTAAATATTTGAGAAACTCAAATACAATCATGCTTTGTGTTTCTCATCCCTTTAATTGTAAAATTGAACTATACAATCAATATAGGTGTGTTACTCAATCACGCAAAAACTAGGTACTGGATGGATTTAAATGAAATTTGGCACACATATAGATCATGACCTGGAATGAGACATAGAATTCATTTAGATTTAAGGGTTGAAACAACCCCTAAAACATTAAATATTTATTATTATACTTCCATTAAGACTAGAGAGCTGGAAATTTGTACATTTATTTCTTGCAAGATATATATAAAAAGTAAACCATATTTGTATTTTTTAGTGTACTGCTAAGGGGTGAAATTAACAACCCCTAAAACAATACAAATTAATTATTATACTTTTCATTAAGCTAGAGAGCTGGAAATTGGTACATTTATTTCTTACAATACATATATATTCTATGTAAATCATATTGCATTTTATAGCGTGCTGCTATGGGGTGAAAATGTAATAACAACACCTAAAACAATAAACATTTATTACTATACTTCCCCTAAAGCGAGAGAGCTAGACATTTTTCAACATGAACAATGATAGATTTGGAATAAAACTCACTATGCGGCGGATATTTGGACCGTGTACAAAGCCACGGGTACCTGCTAGTTTACTTATAAATGTATCTTAATATAAGTCAAAAGAAGAGTTGAAATATTTTTTTCATAACTTTTTATCTGTTTCTGTTTATGGAACTAATAGAGGGCAAGAATTAATAAACACATACAAAATAAACGGTACCAGGAACTGGCACATACTTTCTCACAAACACATTTAAATTACTAAACAGATTCACTGTGACTTGTAGGGTGGGGTAGGAGAGTTTTTTTTATTAAAGTTGGAGCTTAACTAATAAATATTATTATTATTAGCTAGAGAGAAAACTATTCGATCGATTTCGAACAAATTTGCACCAAACACGTCAATTAGGTCTTTATAGATGCACGTAAAAAGGTTTTGAAAAATTTGGAAAAACAACCCTCTTTATGGCCAAAAAACCCCCAAAAATCAGTTATTATTATTATTAGCTAAACGAGAATTTTTAGAAAGATGCGGGTTTTTGTATATGGTAGGGATTAAAGGCTACAAATAAGCCAAATTTTATCAAAATCGTTAGAGCCGTTTTTTTATAAAAAAATAATAACTGAATTTTGGAGGTTTTTTGGCCAAAAAGGGGGTTGTTTTTCAAAATTGTTCAAAACCCTTTTTCGTGCATCTATACAGGCGTACTGGACATGTCTGGTGCAAATTTGGTTGAAATCGATCGAATAGTTTTCTCTCTAGCTTTGTATACATACAGACAGACATTTTGTAAAAACCACTTTTTTGAACTCAGGGGGTCCCAAAACGGATATTTCCACAAAAATCTCAACATCGATTTTTTTTGCGATCACTATACTTTCTCTATACTATAGTATAGTGAGAAAGTAAAAAGAACTTTTGAAATGGCAACCTCGAGGTTGTACTTAAAAAGCATAACAAGTACTTATGATGCTTGGAAAGGGATCTAATATTGGTATTCTATGTCTCGTTAATTTGTTTACAACTTTGTAATCCGTAGGCCACCTCCACAAGTTTGATTAATTATCTCAAACAAGTTAAACCATGATGGTAACAAGAGTTGATTCATATTCATAAAACACATTTATTATTTGTATAAATAATGACGGCACATTACCAACTTAAACAAAACCAATTTTTAAAACAGAATTACAAAATGGACAATGAATGTTTTGCAAATTTATAATGTTTTTTACATTTATTAAAATATATACTTATACTTATTAACATAATATATGTGATGTTTTACCTTGAGCCTTGTAGTTTAAATTGATAACATAAATTGTATATATTTTCTAGGTTTCCTGGATACTATGACATGTTTACTCAAGTTAGGTTTAATAGATCTCGCAACACATCCCAATTTGCATCCCAATGGACCAGATATTACCTGGGTAAGAGCAATTATTATTGTACACTAAAACCTCGTTTATCTGAAAATTTGGTTTATCCAGACAAAGTTTTGAAATTTTGTTTTAATACTGTACTGTAAATATTTTGTTATACAGTAACTGAGCTCGTCACCACAACTTCCCTTGATCTACGGACACAATTATAACGTCTTGTTTTGTAAGAAATACAACACAATACAATAAACCTACAGTAATAATAACATCTAACATTGTAATTTAGGCATAATAATGTTAAAAAATGCTAAAATCGGTTTATCCGAAATTTCGTTTATGCAGAAAAGGTCTGGTCCCATCAATTTCGGACAAACGAGGTGTGGTGAAAATTCATAATACTGTTTGTTTAACATGTTATCATATGTTAAATTCTTAATAACAATTTAATGTTTAATTTCATGCTAACTGTAAAGTTATGTCTAGTTTTAAGCTGAATAAAACCTAGATTCATTTTGTAAAGGTTTTCTCTTCTATGACAATTTATTCATCTTAAAACAAAACAAAAAACTTTAGTTCTTTTGTTAATTTTACATAACTTAATTTTATATTAATTTTGGCTGAAATGGAAAGTTATTTGAAACAAACATGATTCGATACAGATTCTGAAAACTCTACTCAGCTGTGGAAGCATTGGTTAAAAACCTTTTTGAGAGTCATCTTACCAAGATACCTAAAAAAGAAGAACTAACATCAGAAGACAAATGAAATCTTTTAAATAACTACGTATCACAGCCAATTTTTGATTATTTTTCTGAGTGTAATTAATACGAGGATGCTATAAACACCCTCTAAGACATATACATTAAACCAACTAGTGATATATTTTCAAGATACCAACTGGCTTCTCGTAAACAACAATCTAGTGAAGGTTTTTAATATTTTAAAGATTAATAGTCAACATTTCATAAATTAAAAACTTCCAAAAAGATGAACAGATGAAATTTCATATATTTTTATTTACTTTCTAAAGCTCTTGTCAAACTGTATTATTCAAAACAGTTTTGTAATTTTATTCCGTTTACAACAGTTTTTTTTATTTCTTTCATTTTACTAGTTTTATATATTACAAAACATTTATTACTTTAAAGCAACATGTACTAGACAGTGTTATCAAAAATATTACTGGCCAAGATTTGTTAGTGTATGTAAAATAAAAAAAAGAATAAATTATTATTATTACCTACTTCTACAAAATGTGTTACTCATTTTACTATGTTTAAAACTCTCTAAAACGTATAATCAAACCCTAGAAGTAGAATTTCTGAAAATAAAGAAGAAATCTAGTTTATAATTTCCTTTTGTACTTAATTGCTCAACAGTTTGTTAAATAAGCTAAATATTTTTGCTAAAATAACTTTTATTACAGAATACTAGAACATAGTGACACACAACCTATAACAACAATTTTAATTGACAAAAATCAACTATGAAAGACTAATTTGATTTGTGTCCACACATATTTGACCTATTGCTATTCTATTCCAAACCATTGAATTTATCTAATGGTGAAATATATCAAAATTGAGGGAATATTATGTGTTCATTATAATATGATGCCACCGGAATTGTTGTGTAGACTATATAATGTGTGTATGTAGCTACTTATTTTCTGTATATTTTTAGAGGGAATTGATGTGCTCATTGCTTGGACTCACTCATGCTGATATCTTTTATGAAAATTTAAAAAGCAAAGTGAGTGAAAAAGTTGGTGACACACAACTTAATGCAGTGGAGCAGCTTGGACTACTTGACGATGTTCCAGTTGTCAAGATGAACACGCCTCTTGACAGTCTTTCTCATTATTTAAGCAATCGATTAAATTTAGGTAATTGTAGATTTTTAGGGCTAAATTATCTATTAATTGTTCATGATTCATTTTTTTTAATTAGAATATAGTATAGTAAAAATTAAGCTCAGAAATTGTAAAAATGAGTTAGAATTTTTTTTCCAAAATAGTCCTTATACTTACAGAAACTTACTGTATGCTGTTTAGTAAGAAATGATCAAAAACTGTATAAATGTTCTGTTTTTCATACCTCAATATACTGGAAACATAGCTGTTCTATAAATTCCTCTAGGTTCAGAATGCATTCTTATAAGTCTTTAATTTCAAATAACTTAATCTAGACACCATGTGTTTTTAAATAATAAAATACTGATGCATAACAGGTTGTTATATTGTTCTCACAGTAAATACACTTAGAAAATCAATTTCAATGGTAATTTATTTTTACAGCTGAAAAAGAACGAGATGTAGTTATATTGCGCCATGAACTGGGAATTTTATGGCCAAGCGGTCAGAGAGAAAATCGAGGTATTACCATGGTTGAATATGGAGATGGAAAAGGAACAACAGCCATGGCTCGTACAGTTGGCTTGCCTGCTGCAATAGCTGCCAAAATGGTCATGGATGGTGAGTCAACTGTAATTTTATTAACTTTCCAATGCAATTATAGTTTTAAATATTCAATCTAAATTGTTAGGATGTATCATTGCTGAGATACAATGAGACAATTATGTCTCATAAACAAATAAAACCAGACAAATTGTGTCTTACAAATTTGTTTTACTTAAGCATGTGGAGGGTTTCATACAGTGTCATTAACAAAACTGTCATGCACTATCAAACTATCATTCACAAGGAAAATATTTAGAACAGCTGTTGTTTTTTTTCGTAAATTATTCATTTATATAAATTCATATTTATAAAATGCATCATCTGTAGTTTTCCAAACTCTAGCTTTGTCAAACTAGTATCACTATTTCCGAAAAAGTCTTGAGGGAATAAGTTTTGAAGAAATATTTTCAGGAATATCTAGTAAACTAAAAAATATAAAAATTAGGAAAAATATAGTTTTTAAATCCTATAATAAGCTCTTTTAAATTCAAAACAAAAGTTATATTTCTTTAGGTAGGTAATAAACTGTTAAAAACATAATTTTTCTAAACTAATTGTTTACTTTGATGGATGGAATTTAAATATACCTGATGATGATTTTGCACTTTTATTTCTATTTAAAGTGCTACAGAATTCAACCTTGACAGAGATGTGACAAGTTTAGCTTTTTCTTTGTCATACTTGGAACGCCAAAACTTATTTACAGAGAATCCACAATGATAGAAAATAAAGTATGATTAAGAATTGAAGACCACAAAATAAATTAATGAAAATTGAAATATACGCAACAAAAGATTTAAAATAAAAAAAGCTATATTCTTTTACAACAAAAAATGTACTAGCTGAATACACGTGCTGCACTACGGGATGTTTTATTTTTTTAATCACTGTGTTACATACTTGCAATATTTTTCTCTCATTTGCATTCTTCTTTTATTTCACGAAAGTGAATTATTATATGTATTTTCGTTTGGTATTTACTGCTCACTGGCTGCCCGTCAATCGTCTTCATCATGGTATGCGACCTGAATAAATTCAATCAATTAAGAGATAAATAATTCAGAGTGAAGAGTGTCTTCTTTTTCAACCACTAAATCTACATACTGGTAAATCAGTCTTAGATGGATGTTGCAGATTCCCCAGGTACGTCTTTAATATATGAATGCATAGATCGGGATAGTTTTAAACAGCTTACGTCTTTAAACATTTTAAATTTAGAAGGTAACCAACCTCCATACTGACTCTAGTTTTAACACTTTTACGGGTTATGTTTATTTTGCTAAAACTTATTTGTAGACAACATTCTTCGTTCGTCACTCTGGCTGCAGAATTACCTGATTATCAGAAGATCTTTCTCGAGAACATGCGACGTACAATTGGCCATGAGATAAACAGTCATTCCTTAAATCCATGCCAGTCACTTTCAAAGACTAACTTTGAGGGTTATATATTCAACAATAATGTTTCAAAATAGGCTTAATATTGTAGCAGAGGTACCAGTGGCTACGCTCGCAGATATGAATAAATATATCGGGTAAATATTGAAAGTTAATTGGACCAAAACGTATAGAGAGTTTCGTCCAAAGTACATTTCACGTTCATGAGTAGGGCCTATATTTTATATAAAATATTTTCTACAAAGTGTTATATTACTGAGTACATTTTACTAAAGTAATGACTATATAAAGGTGTAAATGTCTCATTTTATCCCTTTTCGATGCAAGTGATTGAAATGCAAATGGCTTTTCTTTTTGTATACCTTATGAATAATATGTACCAAATTTCAGCTATCTAGCTATATAGATATTAATAGAAATTATTATATATATATATATATATATATAGGGGCAGTAACCCCAATTTTACCGCAAGTAACTTAGTCATGGGTAACAAAAATGAGTTTGGTTTGTTTTTTCTAAGTACCATTTAAGAAGTAAGTAATAAATTTTAGCTCTCTAGGTTAAATAAAAGTATGAAAATTATTATTTATTGTTTTACGGGTATTTTTAAAAATTTTCACCCTTAGACGGAAGTAATCAAAATGCTAGTACATTAATCTTTCAATTTACCTCTTATGAAACAAATATGTCAATCAACAGCTCTTTAGCTTCATGGGAAGTATACAAATTTATTTTGATTGTAAAATGACTGTCACCCCTATTTCACTCATTACAAGCAACTATTTAAATTGCATATTTTATTATTTCTTTACTATATAGCACTTTAAATTAATATTTGCCAAATTTCAGCTCTCTACATATGTGGCGAGTTAGTAGAATTAATAGTTATTGTTTTTGGGATTGTTATCACTTTTTTACCACTTAGCAGAAGGTGACAAAATGTAAAGTGGTTTATTTTTTATACGAATGTTGTAAGAAATAAATGTACAGAATATCAGCACTCTAGCTTTAAGGAAAGTATTTATTGTTTTAGAGGTTGCTTCAACCCTTAAAGGGCAAATATTTTTTAATTCTTTCTTAGTACACCTCTAGCGCCTATGAGAAAAACGTGTACCAAATTTCATGGTAATAATTTAATATTTATAGTTTTAGGGGTTATTACTAAATTTTCACCCCTTAGCAGAACGTAACAAAATGTAAAACTGGTTTATTTTTCATATGTATCTTGTAAGAAATAAATGTACAAAATGTCAGCTCTCTAGCTTTAAGGAAAGTATAAAAATGTATAAATTTTATTGTTTTAGGGGTTGTTTCAACCCAGGAGTGCCCATCCCCCCCAAAACCTGTCTGTGGGTTCCCTCTCCCAAATAAAGTAGACATTTTATGCCACTTTAGCAAAAAAAAAAAAAACTTAATTACGAATAATTGTTTTTTTTCTTTTCTTAAAAGTGTTATTTTATTCTCTGAAAACAACCCATTACGTAACTTAAAGTTTACAGTTAAATCCAATAACTTATTAAAGTTTTTCATAAAAATATATTTATGGAAAAAAGCAGGCTCTACGTAATTTATAAAATAATACAAATACACGAATTCAGTAAGATTTGTTAACAAAAACAACACATTACTACTTTTGAAAGTAGCAGAAGACAACATAATATTAAATAAGTTCTTTAACCTCTAATGCTTGGTGAAAAAGAAATCCTTGTTATTGGTGGTAATCGTATGTAATGTAACATGTTAAAGTATTAAACTAGCTATTCGAATTTAATAAAAAAGTAATATATAGTTGAAAAATACAAAAATAAATTTACATTCATTGATAATAATTAAGAATATGTAAGAAAATAACAATAAAAAACTACAATACATTTTGAAGTCCAGTAGTAGGTACTTAACCGATTTGGAAGAATACAAAAACATAATACAAATAAATGATATTTCATGCAACACAAAATTAAGTGCGAATAAAATTGTTTTAATATTATTTTGATAAAATTAGACTTTGATTGAAAAGTAGTTACAAGGTGTAAGTATTGGGGTAAACACGAATACCCTAAATTAAGATTTTTAAATAAATAACAAAACATAACTAATAATAATTAATAATATCAAATACATTTCAAAAGAACTTAATGGAATAAAACTAACAGGCCAGACGCGTTAGATGTAAAGGTACGTTGCGATAATCGCGGGCGCCTGCTTTGCATTGTTTAAAATGGTCTTGTTATGAACGGGCGACTGGTAGAATAATCGCTTCAATAACAACAACAGTCTAACGGCAATCATCGCAGAGCTATGCTCGCACCAGTCGTTTCAATCACAACATACCTTAACCCGATAGCAAATGGAAGTCAAAACGGACGTACCAGGTCAAATTTCATCGAACAATATATCACTGAACGAAATCATGAGATGTCACAAAAAATTTCAAATGTGATCTTTCAAAATTTCAAATGGTCCAATCAAAGGAAAAACTAACACATCTACGAAGAAGCAAGACAACACCCAAATAAAATAAAAAACGAAAACAAACACTGAAATGGAGAGGAAAGAGAAAATACCCTTAGTTCAACCATCCCAATATCACGGCTTACCATCAGAAGATACACATACTTTTATATCCAGATAAGAAGTGGCTTACGGATGGACAGCCAAATAATCACAAATCAATCTATTAATTACATACCGTAACGTCCAAGACAACCAAATAATAGCACGTGTAATACAGGGTTTAAGACCTGAAATTTGCGAACATATAATAATAACAATGGAGAATAGAACACTAGACCAAAGAACCTAAGGAAAATTTAACAACTTTTTCAAAAAAAAACCTAAATCACCAAAAAATACTTAAGAATCACGGAAAACCACAATAGCACGGGAAATAGACAATTTTAAACCATTAAAACCATGACAGAGCAACTTACAGAAATTGTACACACATTAGGGTTAAATATACAACAGAAAGGTTATAAAACAAACACATTTCAAATAAACGGTACCAGAAACTGGCACATACTTTCTCACAAACATATTTAAATTATTAAACAGATTCACAGTGACTTCATTTTTGTAGGAGGGGTAGGAGATTTGATTTTAAACTAGGTGATTAACTAATAAATATTATTATTATTAGCTAGAGATAAAACTATTAGATCGATTTCGAACAAATTTGTACCAAACATGTTAATTAGGCCTGTATAGATGCACGAAAAAGGTTTTGAAAAACAACCCCCTTTTTGGCCAAAAAAACCCTAAAAATCAGTTGTTATTATTATTATTAGCTATACAAGAATTTTTAGAAAGATACGGTTTTCTGCATGTGGTAGGGTACATTAAGGACTGCAAATAAGCCAAATTTTATCAAAATCGTTAGAGCCGTTTTTTTTTATAAAAAAATAATACCCTAACTGATTTTTTGGGGGTTTTTTGGCCAAAAAGGGGGTTGTTTTTCAAAATTGTTAGACCTGATTTCGTGCATCTATACAGGCCTACTTGACATGTCTGGTGCAAATTTGTTTGAAATCGATCGAATAGTTTTCGCTCTAGCTTTGTACCCATACATAAGGACAGACATTTTGTAAAAACCACTTTTTTGGACTCAAGGGTCAAAAAATTAATATAAGACCAACAATGTTCAAAACAATGTAGGACAAAACTACACAATATGTAAAATAAATAAATAATAATACACCGAACAGATTTTTCTTCCGAAAATACAACTGCAATATATGTAAAATGGACAACCATATACAAATGAAGAAAGTGATTTCCATCCAAAAAGAAACAAGCAATACATAAGTCAATAAAACTGTTTTATATTAAAAATTAGTTTAAAAAAAGTAAATAGTAATACTACTTTCAATGAATTCTTTTTATGATTTGAACAGAAGTTTTTTTTCTTTGATTAGACGACAAGACAAACTTGTTCACTCACTTCCGCTCATTTAAAAATGTTATGAATTTGTTATCGTTTTAAAGCTAACTAAACGTAGTTTATAACGATGTAAATTTGATATTGAAATTAGAAAATAGTCAACCTTTAACCCTACTTGAATTTAGACGAATATTTCTAATAATATGCAAATTATTTCTAATAATAACTTCTTCTACACTTCATTTATGTGTAGTGGGAATGTTTTTTTACTATTTATTTCACGTCATTTTCAAAATCACCAATCTAAAGAGCATAAAATAAAGGTAATTCGGTATAGTAAATTTCATATTTGTATCGTTAAACTCATACTTGTTGGAAAGCACGTTTCATATAGAAACAAAAAATATACACTTTGTAAGACATTTGTTGATGATTTATGCGCAAACGCAGTTTGGACGAAAGGCTGCATTTTTAATTCGAGCCCTGACGTCATCTGATGAAATGCACTGAATCCGTCCAAAACTCGTCTTTCTGAGTAGCATCCCTTATCTATTTACACCGTTTTACACCATGGTTTTGGGACTGTTGTGAGGGGGAGTTCAGTTGTTTGCAGAATGACCTTGGCAGGCTCTCAATGCTGTAAATGTCTATAATATGTTTATACTTTGTTTACACCACACGCGGCACCCTCTATCGGCTCGTCTCTACACTGCACTACAAGCAGTAGTAGTCGAATTGCCTGGCTGTCAATAATACGGCACTTTCACACGAATAATTGGAGATTTTTAACAGATAGAAACAACAGATTATCTCCTAATTTCTTGGGGGGAATCGTCAAATCTTCAAATTTTATATTGATTTTAATCAGGAACATATGAAAATTCCCCCCCAAACTGTGAAAAACACCCCAAAAATTTATTCCCCCCCAAAAGTTCTGATGGCGCAACTTGCGCGATCAAACCATGCTGTGGGCACCCCTGTTTCAACCCTTAGTGGCAAAATATTTTAAAATCTTTTCTTTGTGCGCCTCTAGCACCTATGAGCT
>JAGFPH010016756.1:0-18757 GCA_018207615.1 Philaenus spumarius
CTAGAATGCCTATGGCCCCTACAAATGATTAAAAAAAAATTTAAACAAAATGGTTGGGTAACTCCAGGTATTATGGTCTCTAGTATTAAAAAAAGAGAGCTAATATTAATAATAAAGCCAGATCCTCAAGAGACCAAACATTTCTTGATTATGTAAAACGTTATAAAAAAATATTTAAAAAATGTGTTGTTGCTGCAAAAATTATGAATAGTAAAAATATTATATCTAGAGCCTCTAATAAGACTAAAGCCGCTTGGAATTTGGTTAAAATTGAAACTGGAAATTGTAAAGAAAAAGAAACTAGTTGTATCGAGCTAAGTGTCACAGGTAAAATTTATAAATCACAAAATAAAATTTCAAATATTTTCAATGAATTTTTCTGTCATATGGTAGATTGCCTTGGTGTGTCTGCTGATTACAAAGCAGCATTAAATTTCATTCATAAGCACCCAAGACCAACTGATAGTATAGAAATGGTGGAACCAACATCAATTGGTGAGGTGTGTAAAATAATCAATGGTTTAAATTCTTCAAGAGCTCACGGCTGGGATGAGTTTCCACAGTTTTTATTAAGACGTTGTGCAAAGTTAATTGCAGAACCTCTGGTGTATTTAATTAATATATCTTTACAAATGGGAAATTTTCCTTCAAACTTAAAATATAGTAATCTGGTCCCAGTATATAAAAGTGGAGACTCTAATTTAATAAATAATTACAGACCTATTTCACTTTTAAGTGTTTTTTCAAAAAATTTTGAAAAGGTTATGTTTAACAGATTGATTGGGTACATTGAGGAAAATGAGATACTTGGCTCGAACCAATATGGTTTTAGAAAGAATAAAAACACTGCACAGGCTGTATTTGGTTTTATTGAGCATATAGCCTGTGCAATGGACAAATCAAATTTTGCAGTTGGTACATTTATGGATCTGTCAAAGGCATTTGATTGTGTAAACCATGATATACTTCTAATGAAATTATCCTATTATGGAATTAAGAGTAAAGTATTAAATTGGTTATCATCATTCCTCTCAAACCGTTTCCAAAGAGTAATTGTTGGAAAGAATAACATAAATAATAAATACTTAAAAATTATAAATGGTGTTCCACAGGGTTCAATATTGGGTCCTTTGTTATTTATCATATACATCAATGATATTACGCCAAATATTAAGCAATCTAAATTGACTCTGTTTGCTGATGATGCAACTCTGGCAATAACAAATTCAAATAAAAACCAATTAAAAGTAGATTTAGAGACTGACTTCAGTATATAATGAATAGCTGGTTTAAGGCAAATAGCCTTCTTTTAAATATTAAAAAAACACATATAATAAACTTCCATTCAAATCACATCAGATCTTCTTGCGTTAATGATGAATATTTGCACACTATAATTACACCCACAAACACTGTAAAATTTTTAGGGTTGGTAGTGGATAATACTCTCTCGTGGAAAAACCATGTTTTGGACCTAACTGGAAAGCTAAATAAAGCATATTTCATAATACTTACGATAAAGAGAGTTACTGATATAGATACAACCATGATGGTGTACTATGCCTATGTTTATTCCCGGCTCTCTTATGGAATTGTATTTTGGGGAGATTCAATAAATAGTAAAAGAGTATTTCAAATACAGAAAAAATTTGTTAGGGTAATTTTCAATCTAAAATGCTACAACTCATGTAAACCACATTTTAAAAAGCATGGAATACTGCCCCTGCCCTGTATATTGAATGTAGTGTATTTTGTTAAAGCAAACTATTCTAATTTCCTAAAATATAAAACTGAACATGGCTATTCAACAAGAAGTAAAAATTTGTTCAAATATCCTTTACATAAGACCACAATGTTTGAGAAAGCACCAAACTATAAATGTATTGAAATATATAATAAAATACCCAGTAATTTCAAGAAAATTGAAAATTTAAAGACATTTAAAAAGGTGTTATCAAGATATCTGTTGGAAAACTGTTTATATTCAGTAGGGGAGTTTATGTTTCAGAAATGAACGGATTTGCCTGTGGCATTTTTGGAGGTGTAGTTGCTGTAAAAAAAAATAATAGTTTTATTTTTAAACTTTGATATTGTATTGTTGAATGTTTTATATGTGTCTTTTAATGTATGTGTATTTAATAATTAATTGTAGTATATTGTACAATTGTACAATATGCAGTACAATTGTGTATTGTATTGCATTTGACATGTCATCTGGCATTGGATTCTGTCCTGTATGTGCTGTTTTGTGACAAATAAATAAATAAATAAAATTTATTTAAATTTGAAACGTTGTTATTATATTCTATGACTTCATAATATTGTTATAGTTAGATTTGGATATGTACAATATTTAGTTCTATTTAATAAATGCATGTGAAATAAAACCGTTCAAGTTATTAGCCATTGTTGTCATAATATAATTTCATACCAGTCAAAAATGCAGTAAATATTTAGACTGTCAAAAATCTTAGTTTAGAAACTGTATAAATATTACCAGTATGATAAGAAAAAACAAATATATATCTATCTAATCTGACCTAGCTTGTCACAGTACGTTTTAAAGTCAAGTAATATATTAGATTTAGCCAAAAACTCCAAACACCAACCTGAATGCAGACAAAAGTAAACTGTTCAATTAGAACACAACAACTTTTGTTGACTATTATGTTTAAACACTTAGTAAACATGTAAATTCCTTTTTTATAGGAAACATATCAATATTTAGACCTATCTAAAGCAACCTGGCTTAACTGGCGTGAATTTACTATACAACCCTACGCCAACAGAAATGCAACAATAAAAAGTAGGCTGAAGTTCTAACTTATAGTCTTTAGTCACAGTATGTTTACCTATATTTAACATTTGACAGTAGAATGTAATACAAGGTCATCGTCTGCAAAAATATCAGCCGAGGTTCATCAATTTACGCCACTTAACTTACCAAACTAAGTAGGCTATATTTTAAAGTTAAACACTAGTTGATAAACCATTTATATTTTGTTATCAGCTTGAGGACAGGGTCATGGAGAGAACTGTGGAGATTAGAGATCTTGGGGTCATTTTGTCGTCATCCCTTTCACCTGAATCCCATATTAACACTGTCTGCTCTAAAGCTAATAGGAATCTCGGTCTTATCTGGCGCGCTTCTAAATTTCTTCATCAACCAACAATACTGAGAATGCTCTATGTTGCTTTTGTTAGACCTCACCTGGAGTTCTTGTCAGTGGTCTGGTCCCCGTATCAGAAGACACTTATTAAAAGAGTTGACCGTGTCCAGACGAGATTTCTTAGACTTGTGGGAATCCGCCTCGGCTACCGCTACCAGCAAGTTCCTGTCGGTTTCATAGCCTCTCAACTCCGCTTGCCTTCCTTGGAGCTGAGAAGGAATGTTCAGGATGTAGTTTTCCTTGTGAAACTAGTCAAGGGAATGGTTGACTGCCCAATGCTCCTCGAAACTGTTAACTTTCGCATACCAGCTGCAAGGACTCGGTCAAGTGAATTATTTGCCAGACTTCATCATGGCACAACATATCAACTGAATAGTCCTATGGTTAGAATCCAGCGTAGAGCCAACCTTACTCCTATTGAACTTGACATCTTTAATTTAAGCGTTGAGGCCATCAAAAGTATACGTCTGGATGTGAACCTCGACCTCTGATATCATTATTTAAGTGTTGGAACTATTAAAAATGTATTGATTAATTTGTTTTATTGTTCATTTTTGTACATACCATGTAGTTTTTCCTAGAGTTGGTTAAATGAAATTGTCCTTGTATTTGTATTTTTATACATTATTTGTTATCTGATTGCTATGTTGCTGTTGTTTGACTGTTATATTATTATTATTATTCTATTTATTGTTTTCTGTGCATTGTATATCTTGCTAGAATGTTATTTTTGTTAAATATTTATTACTTGTTGTTTATTATTAGTTGATATTAAGTGATCTGCTTTCTAAAGCACCAAGAACTATTTATATTAATATTTTGCAACAATCATGATATTTATGTATAGTTAGTATTATTTATAAAAAAAGGATTTTCCATAAATAAATAAATAAACTAGTTTGGTAGCTATTGATGATTGATCCTAATTTCATTGGTAGGTACTAGGCCAAGTATGCCTACATATAAGCTGACCACAAGTAGGCTACTAATATAAAGACACAAAAGTTAACCTTTTCCTATATATGTAAGGGATCTATACACTTCACTGATGGCGGGAATCAATTATAAACAATCTACAACAATATAAGAAATTACCAAACCAAAAGTTGTTAATGAGAATTAACATTGAAAACTTTTGCTATAATTTACAGGAGATCACCAGCTAAACTAACAACTTTAATCACCAGATTTATCTGCAAGTAAGAAGTGCTACCAACATATAGTTCAGAAACTAAAAACATAGGCTAGGCCCTACTGTTATCACCAACAGCCATTGTATTTTTTTTATTTTAAAAACATAGGTAGGCCTACTGTAATTGATCAGGTTAAGTAAAAACCTATTAGACCTAGGTTTTTATTTTATTTTATAAACATACTGCTATCACCCATGTGGCGCAACTTTACTATTCGACTCTTAGGCTAACTTAGAGCTAACAGAAATACAAAAATAATAATAAAAAAATACCTAAAAGGTTCTAACCTAACCTATTTAGTCACAGTATGTTTGGCTAAAGATTATCTTGGTTGGCAAATATTTAATAATGCAATTTTATTCGGCGAAATTGTAGAATACCACTACTATTCGCAGTATCTAGGAAAACCAGTCTGATGTATTTCAGACTAAAAAACCAAAATAAAAATATTTGACCATCCCTTATGTTGGGTGAGACCGAAATCGAGGAGGCACAGTCAGCAAAGTTACTGGGTATGATTGTTGACAGTAAATTATGCTGGGATAGTCATATTGATAGCATTTGTCGAAGGTTATGTTCAGGAATTTTTGTGTTACGAAATCATTTGGTAGCCTCGGTACTTTAAAAAAAGCCTACTACGGGCTGCTCTACCCACATCTTAACTATGGAGTCTTACTGTGGGGAGACTCATCATTTCAAAATGTGCAAAGGTTATTTATAATGCAAAAAAAAGCTGTGAGGCTTGTAGGAGGTCTACACAAGTTGAAATCCTGTAAAAGCACTTTCAAGAAGTTGGAAATACTCACACTCCCCTGTATGTATATCTTCCAAACAATTTGTTACATAAAATTTAAATGTATTCCAATATTAAGTAAAGATGTACATAATCACAATACCAGGCAAGAAGATGTCTTACGGATAAGACAGCACAGACTTGAAAAGTCTAAAAACTTCCTTCTCAAGCAGGAGTTACACTTATAAATAAACTCCCACAAAAAATTAAAATTATCCAAGACCAGAAAGCTTTTAAGAAAAGTCTTCGACAACTCTTGGTGACAAACTCCTTTTACTCGGTGGAGGAATTCCTCAGCCACAAATGGTAGGTAGGTCGAGTGTGGGGGATGAATCTGGTTGATTCTGTTTATATTTGGGATTTCCTATCCAGGGATTGCATTATTGTCCTACATGTTAGTAAATTGTAATTGCAAATTGTAGTAAATATTTATTTTAAATTAATTTTTAATTATTTGTAGTATTATTATTTGTAGTAACTGCTTTTATTTTATGTTAAATATAATGAATTTGCGCAGTATAATTTTAAGAGTGTGTATGGTAATTAATCTGATGAAATATGTAAATAATACTTTATAAATTGTGTTGATTGTTAGTTTTTAAATTGTTTTTGTGTGGTATTGTTTAATTATCATATATTCGGACATGTCGAGGCCTATACAATGTAAAATTGTCAACGGACAAATAAAATTGAATTGAATTTCTGCAGAGGTGTCAACCTATGAGCGAAAAATTTCTAAGTAATCATATTGTTTAGGCTATTTATATTATCAAAAACTAAATGTAGGGCGTAACTTTACTATTCGACACTAGGCTAACCTAAAGCTAACAGAAATGCAAAAATAATAATAAAAAAAATACCTAAAAGGTTCTAACCTAACCTATTTAGTCACAGTATGTTTTTACCTGTATTGAACATTTAACAGTAGAATGTAAAACGTCGTTGTCTGCAAAAATATTAGGCTAGAGTCAAATAGTAAAGTTACGCCACCCAGGCTAAGTAAAAACCTTGTAGCATAGTAGCCTAGTGCGATCGCATAGGTTTTAGGCCTATGTATGGAATAAAATATTTTCGCAAAACTCCAATAGGCCTATGGCTTATTTATTTGAGTCCAATAAATTTATTCTTTCACAATGACGTTATGTTCAATTTGGCAAAGTTAATCAAGTTAAGGGCGTAACTTTACTACTCGACTCTAGACTAATATTTTTGAAGACAACGACATTGTTTTACATTCTACTATTAAATGTTGAATACAGGTAAACATACTGTGACTAAATAGGTTAGGTTAGAACCTTTTAGGTATTTTTTTAGAGTCGAAAAGTAAAGTTGCGCCCAAGTTTATTTGGTTTAGTTTTTTAAAAACGTTTTGTAAGATTATTTAAAATTTTTATCTTTTTGGTAATTAATTAATGACTGCCACTAATTGTATTTAGATTTTACAAAACTATCTAAACAAACAATTTTGCAATCCATATAATTTGCCGAGAACATGTAGGCTAAGTTACCTTACAAGTTTTATCAATATTGTTAAAACAAGGCGTAGGCCTAGGCTAGTTTTGGTATGGATTTTACACATTTTGTTCGAAAGATATCAATATTAAAGGTAGTTTAACATAATATAACAGGCCTACTATAAAACTAAGTAAAAGACTGTAGTAGATTATTGAAATTAGATTTTGGCTGCTAAATATTATTTAACAAAATGTAGGCCTGTTTGTTAGATAACACTGCTTGTAAATATAACCTTAACACAGACTGATTTCGAACACTATTGACAACCTGCTAAAGAAAGTATTCACAAAGTAAACTAATTTATTTATTTTCATGATCTTTCAAAGCAATTTATTGTATCAATGAAATCTGCGTTCATAAACACCATACTTGAATCAAGAAAAAACATTACACCTCAAGTCCTCAAAATCTCAAAACAGGTTAAGTAAGTACAGTGAAGTTGTCTTCTGCTAACATTCAATTTTGTTTTTATTATTTTGATCACAGGTGCGCACTGAACTACATGGGACCATGGCATAGATCCGATTAATAACTCACATGACACAAGTAATTATCAAAGGTCCATAATCAAAGGTTTTACCGGTTTTACTATGCAACAACAACAAACTATTCGACTTTAAATAATTTTATACATACTTTATACATTCGTAATACGTTAATTGTTAGAATTTACCTCCGGAGGCAGTTATTAAGGATTCACATAGATGGAATATGGAAGCAGTAATTATTAAAATTTACATATAAACAAATAACGAGTATATACACATTTTATGGAATATAAACATTAAACAGATTATTCTGGAGATATATTCCAATAGGAATGAACCCGTGAAAATAAATTTAATGCGATATATTCCACTTCTAAAGTGGAAGCATTATCTCATAAATTTTTAATGTGAAGCAGTTACTAATAAATGCTATAAATATATATATATATATATTGACTATATATAACATACAGGTAAGAGTTTTGCAAATTTGAAGCAAATTATAAAAGAATATTGGAAAATAGCAATGCAGCTCCTGCAGAAAGTTTTATAACACTACTGGTAGCACTGAATGTGTTAGATGTTGATTTTGTTCACTACTGTTTCACAGGCCTGCAGAATATGTCCGATCACCCGAACGAGGTTCGTGGGAAATTGGGACTGAACTGGGAAAATTTTGACTGGGGAAAAATCCACAAAAAAAAGGAAAATAAAATTATTTTGGGGGAAAATAGATAAGAAATGAATGGGAACAAAGGTCGGCCTAGTCGGTTTGTACGATGCATATACTTACACACCAACACCAACACACACACACACACACAGTGTGTTGTCTACTCTCTGCTGCAAGTCTGACAGGGTTTCTATTTAATTTTCACAGCACAAAATATCGTACGGCTGTGCGATATCGTAATTATTATTCAAGCATAAGCGTAATAAGAATTAAAACATATTAAACCAAATTATACAATGATACTTAATGCATAGGTATTACTGATGTTTTTCATGTTTTTTAAATTCTAAATCAGTCTTTATCAGTAAAATGCATACAATGTGATGACTCATTTGTTTTCTTTTTCATTGCAGAGAGGGGGGTGGAAGAATGTGGTATACTATTATATCTCATATCGTTCGTTTCGAGTTTTTGACCCCGTCAGTTTATAAGTAGCAAGTGGTCTATCTATCTAGGTTTTTTGTTTATTACTGTGATGTTTAAATTTATATTTTGATTTTTTCCATCGCAATTGCTTATTATTGTGATGTTTAAGAGGCAATGTAGTAAACCATCGGGGAGGGTTATTAAGTATTACATTGTAGTGTTTCGTAATATTTTCAGTAGTGACTGTGGTAGGTAATTCGGTAATTGTATTGGAACTTATTAAACGTAACATTTAACTTTGTATTTACGTATTAGGCCTACTTTTAAACATAATAAAATAGCCATAATCAATTTGTATTTTGTTGTTTTAAACCTTTTGCCTTTTGGGACCATCTGACGATATTTCACTGTAGATATTTAATTTTACCGTAGTTAATTAAGTAAAAATAATGCAATTTTTTTTTAAGATTTATATTGGAATTTATAATGAATATAATAACTATTAAAACATAATGTCAATAAATATGTTGAAATAGATAAACAAACTGTGTAATGTCCGGCTCATCAGTAGCGAATAGCGATCAATTTTGGGGAAATTTTTAGTGAAAAAAAGTGTGTTCTGGGGGAAATTTCGTGTGCTAAAACATTTTCTGCACCCTGCTGTTTCAAATACACAAATACCTAGTCAGTACAAGTTACCATCAATACAGCCTGATTAACCATTGAAAGAAACAGAGAAACACATTACTTACGACACTTATCTTCATCACTAAAATCACCACAGTTGTTTTCACCATCACAGAGTAGTGTGTTGTTGATACAAAGGCCATTGGAGCATAGGAATACATTTTCCCCAGTGCATGTTGCATTCTCTGTAACACAGAAACAAAATCATTAGTCATACAACCGCACCAGTTGTAAAAAATATAAAACGCGGTAAACATAAAATCCCAACACAAAAAAAAAATATAATTTTTGGTACCGTTCAGTTCCTTTGACACTGGTCTATACTAGTAGTGCTGTGAACAGTAGACCTCGCTCGTTGAAATAACAAATGTGGTTTTGAGCTTAGGTTAAAAATAGTGTGCCAGTAAGGAAGTAAGCACAAGGTTTAGCCAGTGAAACATTATTTACAATTCCCGCGATTCCGGGATTTCTAGTTCTCGTTTTTATTGAAGTTATACTTCTTTGCGCCCGTTAGACACTTTGGGATGGGATGTTGGTCGAGAAACCGCGTCACGCTGAAAAGTAAGAACAAATTTTTAAGAACTATCGGAAGTTATACTTCTTTGCGCCCGTTAGACACTTTGGGATGGGATGTTGGTCGAGAAACCGCGTCACGCTGAAAAGTAAGAACAAATTTTTAAGAACTATCGATTAATCGACAGTAGGGTCACCGAATCCACAATATATACATACACTGATTCATTTCGACGACACTACTGTCTTGCAGCGCCGCTGGTGGCTAAGCTAGGAATTACTAATCCCGGCTTCAATAAGATTTACCCCCTCCACTGCCCATGTCCAGACCTGTGTATATGATTGTGGTTGCCGGATAGCATCAGTAGGTTTCTTATATTCGTTGATGTGTCATGTGCCTCAGTGTTTTGATAGTTTGAGTTTTGATTTATGTCTGAGTTTTTGGTGGTTAAATAATATTGAAAAATGTCTTATATTTCATTTATATATCCTGTCTGTTTGTGTGCGTGAGTGGGTGTATGAGAATGGCCAAAGAAGTATAACTTCCACCGTGTGGTCCGACGCACACCCAATTTTTCTTTTCTTGAGCTTTAACTGCTAAAGATTTTCTTTTAGAGGCATTGTGTTTTATTTAGGTTAATATCGCATTATAGAGGGACAACATACAATTAAATATTTACATACTTAGGGGCCTAAATAACTTAAACTTAACAATGTATCATAAGTTAACTTAAGGTCCATATCATATTCCAATATTAGAAATAATGAAAACAAACGATGTTAAAACGTCGTGATAGTGACCTCAACCCATGTACCAACACTTCCCACGGTGTCCTATGGTCATTTTTTGTATGTCCTTTATCGCCACGAGGTTTCATTTGTTTCATCTCATTTTGTAATTCAAGTAAAGCTAAGTCAAATACTTTTATGAAATTTACAATGATAATTTACAGGTATACAGATCAATTCTTTGAGTTATCCTCTACACTTTCTTATAAATGTCATTTTTGGGCAAATGATATATTCCTAAATTACTATTCAAATCAGGCCTAGTTTTGTTAGCAGTCTTGTAGTAGAAACGTAAAAACTGGTGTTTTCAAAATCAGAAATTTGAAATTGATAAATATTTTTATACAATTCTATTTAGAACTAAATTATGAAACTTTTTTACATTTATGAAAAAATTTACAATAATTTTTACTACTTTTTATGTAGGCCTAAAGTTAAACATTTTCCTTTCGTTACTGAACGTGATTGTTTCTTGAGCTAATAACTTTCTTAATTTTACTTCAATAATTTTTTTACTGGCATATATGAATTCTTTAAACCTTTACCTACAAAAAAGCTATGGAACACTTTTGAATTGGTTTAGAATAAACGTATAAAAACATGGTTGAAATACAACAACTTGGACGATTTTTAACAAATTCGAAGTTTACGGCCATTTTGTGAGCTTACCGTTAGAGATACGGAAAAAATCAAGAATACAATTTTGTTTAAAATTTAATTTGCTATTAGGATAATACTATTAGTTTTTAAATTCGACTTACGGTTAAGTCACAAACTGACTTTGGAAAAGAGCTTACACTGAGAGAAACGTCCGGCCGCCATTTTTATTTTATTTAAGGGGTTAAAAATGAAAAATGGAAAAAACCGTATATATACATGGCTTGGCCTAGGAATAAGGAACATTTATGCAAAAAATCATCAAAATCGGTCAAGGCGTTTGGCCGTAATCGTGAGACAGACACACAGACGAAATGCCGAACGGTCGAGTTAAAACGGAGACCTTGCTTACGCTCGGTCAAAAATGTGTTACTTTTGATACAGTAGCCTGGAACTGCAAACCAGGGTAAGATAAAACAGAAATCATAAACTTCACCAACAACAGTATCACATTAAATGAGTCTTGAATGTTCCATTATGATCCAAAATTGAATCAGCAGAGCTCACAATGAAAGACCTCCAATTAACCACTCGAAGAAGGCCAAAGTTGTTAAGAACGGTGGATAGGTAATGATGATAATCTTCTTTGGTCATCAAAGATTCGTAAAACAATTTGCTACTTCCTCTCACATAGCAGTAACTGAAGAGTATTATAATAGGTCAGTGTTGAATATAGTAATACCAGAGGAAACGGCTATACAAGGATCCCAAAAAGCAACTTCTAATGGCTGCATGCTGCAGTTCTGACATTACTTTTAGACTGAAAGGGTATCTTTAATGTTTCCCATCTTCCTTACAGATCTGACCTTAATAAAGTTCACAACAAATCAAAAAGTCATAAAAATCGTGGAGGTGATCTGCAAACAACTTTCAATTCAAGGCTTCTAATTTATTCAAGACTTTGTAACATATATGCAGTTCTTCGAATGTGTATAGAATTGTGAAAATTTTATTTGTTGCTATTATTATTATTATTTTAATGATCATCACAGAGAAATAAGTTGTAGATAAATAAAAGAATGTAAAAAGCAGACAGTTAAATAAATAAGACTGTTTAATTAACAGGGCAGACAGATATTTTGAATATAAAAACAATTTGAATAAATTAAGAACAAGTTAAAATGACATTGTTTTCAAAATTAAAAATATGCAGCGTATAAAAGCAGAAACAAGTTTGACCGAAACTTCTAGAATAAAAGCACACTGAGGGGCGACAAAACATTACAGAAAGCTCAGTGCAGTGCATATAGAAAAATCCAGAAGACTTAAAGGAAGTAAAACGTTTTTCAGCGCGCTTAAGTGAGAGCTTGCATTGGCAGCTCTTAAGCTGACTTAGTGCAGGTCGGAACATGTGTCCAAGGAGAATAAGTTTTTTCATCGAATTTAGAGTCCTCGATTAGACTCAAATGTGGCCGGACGTCTGTCCATGATAATAATAACTTCGTCAAGTTTAATTGTGTAAAAAGTCTTCATTCATTTTGAGTCCTACTGCCTGGATCATTTGCCACTATGCAACAGCACGTAAAATGATTATATTTTAATAATTTGACGACCACAAAAGTGTAATAATTTATGTTTAAAATGTGTTTAGTGTTAGTAGTGTAAACAATGTAGTGATGTGTAGTAATAAGTATAACAGAAAGACTTTGAAAACAGCCCTGTGAAACTGAAACTGCAGTCAGTCTAGAATTAACGAAAACAGGACCAATGAATGTAATAAAAATTAATGTATTTAATTAAAAATTCTTCATTCAGACTTTGTTGGAGAAAGTCATTGCAGGACATAGTGCATACAGTGAAGCGCCAAATTGGCGGGCGATCAGTCAGCTGGGTGATAAGAATAACCTGTATTGTCAATAACTGTTCGTGAAAAATGGTTAAGGCATGCAAAATGACGTAATCTTACTGTTTCCCGAGTAAACATAGGTCATTGTAGATAGAATGGCCCTGCATTGTATTCTCTGAGCTGTATTCGTTTGCTCCACATGTAGAAAAAATTCTAAAATTTTTTATTTAGGGTTGTTAGGATTAATAGTGTAGGATTAGGAATTATTTAATAATCACATGTAATAAAGAGTAGTTTAAGCTTTACAAGTCCCAAGGCGAGAACACAGATATAGAACATGGTTGGGTAAGACTGTAAAATATTGTGTAAGTGCTGACAGAAGCTAGGCATACTTTAAAGACCTAGTTATGTCAACTCAGTTCACTATAAAAGGGCCCTACTGACCTAGATACGGGGCCAGATAGTTTTGGAAGACGGCCGGGAGCCCTTTTGATGGGACAGGGCAGTGTTTTGGGAAAGATATACGGTGTAGGCCGAAGCCTATAGTATTCGGCGGATCCAGCTGAAACATACTTGGGGAGTACTGGTACAGAAGGTGGGCAAACAGACTGTCTAATATTCATATTTTAAGAACTGTGTTTTGGTCATTGCTATTGTGAGTGTTTCGTCTTGGGATATAATTAATAGTAATTATAGATAGAATCAGTAGTGTTGATATTTAAATGTAAAGTCAGTTAGCGTTGTTATTTAATGTAAAGTCAGTAGTGTTGTTATTTAATGTAAAGTCAGTTAGGTATTGTAGTTGTTTGTTAATTGTTAGAATAGTGTCATTCTACCACTGAACCACTCAATTATAAAATATAAGAATTGCAAGGTATATGAATTGGTTGATTTCTGTTATTATAATCCTTGAACCTTATAGTGATCCGTCATTTAGAACCCTGGGCAGGTGAACTGAATTATATTTCTACCCCTAACAGGGTATTTTCAGCCTAACACTACCTATTTTAATAGAATTGACTTAAATAAAACAATAAATAAATGATTACTCTTTTCAGCTGTGTTTTGGTTTAACACCCTCACTCCTTAACAGTTGTGGAATTGTGATGTTCCAGACCTCATTAAAAGGTTCAAAATGAACATGGTTCAAGCAAGAGGCATAGGTTCACAAACAAAATTAATGTTTGTCAATTCTCTAAAAAAACTTCTACTAGTAAATGTTTTTAAAAAAATAATGACTGTACATACTGCAGTCTTCATTGTCAAGGTCCTCATCAGAATTATCCCCACAATCGTCCACACCATTACACACCAAAGCTGCTATTACACATTTGCCATTATGACAGGCAAACTCGGTGTCTGAACATTTCATCTGGCCACAAGTCTCGGGCTCATCGCTCTGATCTCCACAATCATCATCTCCATCACAATAGTATTCCTACAATAGAAACATATACACAATGTAGCCAACATTAACCTTTCAGGACCAAGCTAAAACACAAACGCAACAAACAAAATGACACAATACTTAGTTTTATGTGCAGCAATGTAAATATGTTTCACTTTTGAGGAACAATAATTTAAGTACAGTAGAACATCTTTAATCCGAACTAATTAGAACCAGAGCTGCTCGGATTATCAAATTGTTCGGAGTACAGAACATATTGTGCTTTTCACCTAATTTAACAGCTAAAACGTGCAAAAATGGATCATAAGTGATATAGAAAAATAAGAAATATTTTGCAGTTTAAAACATTATTTATTTAATTAAAATAGTAGACATCTATATATATAAAACCCAAAACCCACTGACTCACTCATCACGATTTCTCAAAAACTACCGAACGGATTGGAATGAAATTTGGTATGTAGCTTCCTTTAGGGCCATAGGTGCTCAATAAGAAAGGGTTTGCAAAAATTCGAAATTTTAGGGGGGTTTGGGGAGGATCAAAGTTGTTAAAAAACAACTTCTTCAAAACCACCGAATGGATTGGAATGAAATTTGGTATGTGGCTTCCTCTAGGGCTATAGGTGCTCACTAAGAAAGGGTTTGAAAAAATTCCAAATTTTAGGGGGGGTAGGGGGGGGGGAACAAAGTTATTAGAAAATGACTTCTTCAAAACTACCGAATGGATTTGAATGAAATTTGGTAGGTAGCTTCCGCTAGGGCCATAGGTGCTCACGAAGAAAGGGTTTGAAAAAATTCGAAATTTTAGGGGAGTTTGGGGGGATCAAAGTTATTAAAAAACAACTTCTTCAAAACTACCGAACGGATTGGAATGAAATTTGGTATGCAGCTTCCTCTAGGGCCATAGATGCTCACTAAGAAAGGGTACGAAAAATTTCGAAATTTTATGAGGGGTTTGGGGGGATCAAAGTTACTAAAATCATAATTTCAGATCTTTTATTATTATGACAATAGTGCTTTTATTATTTAAGATCTATATATATAATAGCCAAATACCACTCACTGACTGAACACTTAAAAAGAATACAATTACGTTAAAAAGACTGAAAATACCAACCACCACGGGCAACGCCGTACGGGTCAGCTAGTACAGTATATTTATAGTAAACATAGTATCGGAAATATTACAGCAGAAAAAAATCAAATCAAATTTTAAAATGTTACTAATTTTTTACTGTATTAATGACGAAGTGTGTTTTTTGCTGCCAAAATTCGAATTTGTTTCAAAACCCACTAAGTAGAAATCCTTTAATGCTGTACTCCTATTGTCTGAACAAGGCTGAGCTTATACTAGGGATTCAGTTGAAGTCCAGAATAAAAATCATAAAACTACTTGGAAACAAGATATCAGATAAAGATCTATTTGACTTATTGAAACATTTTGTAACGTAGACTTCCTCGCATTTTCCCTCAATTTTTATATTATTTAATTTATGTTTTTTACATAATGCCAGGTTTAAACGAAATCTCGAATTTTTGACAGTTCATAAGTTTCAAACATTGGGCGAGAGTGTTTAAGGCAGTTGAGAATTTCGGGCGAGTGTGGCGTTCTTATTTATCGCAGACGTTGCCGGTTTGTTTTAGACCTTATTTTAACTTTGGTGATTCATGAAATTATCGCTAATCGAATTCGATTGTCGTTTTCTTTCATCAATTTTTGCCGTTGTGTTTTAATTCGGGTGATTGATAAAATAGGGAAAATTGTATTCAGCTGTTTTTTCTTTCAAGGACTTTCATCTTTGTGTTTTAAATTATATTTTAACACCAATAATTCATAAAATGTGTGCCAATTGTATTCGGTCAACGATTTCTTTTGTGGATGATAATTATTATGGAGAAAATAGAGGAGGATTAAAAGTCCAGCTCAAATAACACAGAATCATCGGACTACCGGAAATTGAATTAGGCCTACTGGGATCTATATTTTACTAGTATTTAATTTGTAATTGAAATTCTATGGGCAGACGACTGACAAGTATTAACTAGCCTAACTATGAATGCAGGTAACTAAACTATCACATTAGGGACTGATAAATCAAAATATTCACATGTAAATGAAAAAACAAACCCACAATTTTCAGTTAATTCTACAAAATTTATTGAGTCTTGCCGACCATGATTTTGAAATCGATGGCATTTACAAGGCAGCTCATCTCACAGACTAAGGAAAATATAGAAAACAGGCATAAAAATATTACAAAAGAGAAGTCACTTGGCTACCAAAGAAAAGTAAATGGAAAGAGTGCAGTGGGAGACCTATGGTCTTAGGGAGACGATGGTTTAAGCAATGGTGAATTTGACATGAATTCCCTTTACTTTTCTCTTTTAGCCAAGTAACTGTTCTCTTTTGTAATAAGTATATGCCTGTTTCTATATTTTCTTTTTGTGATAAGCTTTGAGTTTTCCATGGCGAAACCATGATCGGCAAGACTCAATAAATTTTGTAGAACTACTAAAAATTATGTTTGTTTTTTCATTAATATCGAGTTTTACCAAGTACCTTCGGTCATTTCTGTAAATAATATTCAAATGTCTTAAGAAAATTTCAAATTGAAAATTATGAAGTTAACTTTGGAGTTCCAACACTATTGACACTTTCTTAAACTTAAAGTAAAACTTTCAATCGCTCTCATCTGATCATGTCATTACTGGGGAAACTCTCGATATGTCTCTTGTCCCAGCCTGATTAATGCTAAATAAATCATTATCATAACAAGTTATTAAGTACTTACTCTGGCAATACATTTACGGTTAGAACACAGAAACTGTTGATCAACGCAAGGAGCATGTACATAATGTAGACAATCTTGTTCGTAGCTCTCGTCAGATCTGTCCCCACAATCATCTTCGGAATCGCAAACCCAAATCCAGGGAATACATCTTCCTGTTGTGTTACAACGGAAATCCACCGGCGAACATGTTCTGTTGGCTGGAATCGTACAAATATATGTCAAATTTTGTAAACAACATAAAAATTATAATTTTTAAACTGCCCAGAAAAATGCATATTAAATAGGACCTAACGGCACGCATCTCAGCTACACACGAAACACTCAATAAAATCCACACTATATTGTAAAGAGAAAAAGTGTCAGTGTTTGTTTTTATTGATTTATCTCAAAAACTGCTTATTTGATTTTGATGAAATTTCTACAGTGTCAAGTGCAGATGGACTCTCAAATCCAGTGAATCTTATCAGTTCATCTTAATATTCGATCTCGAGGAATTCCGAAATTTCTAGATCGCAAGGTAATTTTTACTACCATCGTTGGTTACGACCTGTATATCATACTACAACAACACTAGAAAAATAGGAAAGGAAATTAAAGTAAGAACATCCCGAAAAATCGTTTCCAGTGAATGTTTTGTTTTGTGGTCTATTGCAGAAGTAGATCTACATACAATTTAATGTCGGTATTTTGTATTCGGTAAAATCACATTCATGCATCTTTTTTGGCTTTGCATTTTAAGTAGGTTTTAATGTTGCAATCTCATTAAATCAACGCAAATTGTAAGTTTTAAATAAGTCATCATTGTGTTTTAAATAACAATTTAACAACTGTATTACTTATAAGTATTGCAAAGTGTATTCGATCATTGTTTCTTTTGTGAGCTTGCACCATACTTCATAAATGCTTTAATTGCTGGACTCCCTGTATTTTTAGTGGTGACAACTTCTTTACAAATAGCCAAATAGTAGGCTGTAACATTTTGTCCCAAATGTATTGTAAAATAAACTAAGAAAGTATAAGGATCCTGGTATAAAAACAAGTAAATAGATAGATAGCCTATTTAACCTAAAAAACTAGATCTACATTAAATTATTTTGAAACAAGTAAATTCATTTCAGAACTTTTAATTTAATAAGGAAATAACGATAAACACTTTTAATATTAATATAACACTTTAACTTACCTTAATACAATACAAACCTAACCAAACATTGGAAATTAAATGAAGCATAGCCTACCAATATATTTGAAATACTTATATCTCAGAATACTATTAGCAAATAAATTTAATCATGTAAAGTAAGTTATAATAGATGTTAAAATTAAGAAACAATGTACAATTTATTAAAATCAGTGTTATAAAGTGTGAATAGATATTGAAACGTATAAAATAGGTTATATGACAAAGATTGGAATTTAGAATACTGCGCATGTCTGAAATATGAATTTGTACATATTGGTAAGACAGCTGTTCATAAGTATACGTTCTAAAAGTGATATATTTTTTTGTAAAAACAGATAATTACGTATTTTGGACAATTTAAAGACAATTAAACATTAAATATTTTTATGAAGACGAAGTATCAATATTTCCGACAAATATAACATAATATAAAGGAAAACTTTGAAATAATATATTATATGTGAAAGGACCACAACCACTTTACAGACAATCTACTACAAGCAATTGTTATTCAGACTTGCAGGGGCATTGGTTAAATGGAGAAGCGGGATGGTTAAAAAAAATTATGCATAAGAAGCTATCCTAGTCTGATACAGTCCAGACGTATTTTAGTTAATATTACAGTTAATAATAATTTATAGTGAAAGTCCTTTAAGAAACTAAACTTGATTAACATAGAAGAAA
>JAGFPH010016758.1:0-18753 GCA_018207615.1 Philaenus spumarius
GTCGCTCTAGTGTGACTATCCAGAGTGAAGGATCAGTTATATATTTTAGTAAATAATTTAGTAATACCTTTAGTAATAAAAGATAATTGTTGACTGTTGATTAGTGAAGCGCAGTTTTGGAAAATATTGAACTACAGTAAGTAAATTATACAATTTATTTATTGGTCAAAAGATGAGGACAAAGGAATAAAGTTAGTTAGAAATTGTATGAGTAGGAACAGATTCGATTCTATAAAGCAAAACATACATTTTTCAGATAATAATCAACTTGATAAAAGCGACAGATTTTCAAAACTATATGGCCTCTTTTTGATTTGATAAATGAAAAGAACATGCAATTTTGGAGTATTCTCTCACAATCTGTATATCGGTGAGGAAATGGTGCCATATTTTAGACGACATGGTTGTAAGATGTATATCAGGGGAAAACCAATTAGGTTCGGTTTCAAACTATGGTGTCTATGTAGTTCCAATGGTTACTTGTACAAATTCATACCTTATGGTGGAAAAACCACCAGTTATGAAAACGAATTGAGTCTGGGAGAAAACGTTGTACTTGAACTATTGTCAGTTGTTCAGAAACCATCAGCTCATCGCATATTTTTTGACAACTTCTTCTCTTCGTACAAGTTTTTTCTTTGCTGAACGAAAAGGGGTTTTACGCTACTGGGACAATTCGGGAAAACCGTACTTGTAATAGCACAATGGAAACTGTGAAAAATATAAAGAAAAAGAATCGTGGTACTTACGATTTTTCATTTGAAAATAAACAAAACATTTTGTTAGTTAGATGGAACGACAATTCTGTGGTGACAGTTGCAACCAATAACTATACAATTGAACCTCTAGTAGGGGCAATACGATAAAACAGAAAAGAAAAAAAGGACAATTAAATTCCTCAGCCAAAAGTTGTAGCTGAGTATAATCAGCATATGGGAGGTGTAGATTTACATGATAATGGAATATCCAACTACAGAATAAACGTAAAAGGAAAAAAGTGGTGGTGGCCCCTCTTTGCAAATTTGATTGACAGTGTTATTGTAAATTCTTGGAAAATATACAATTTGGCAAACAAATCAAAATTGTCACAGTTGGAATTTAAATCTTACATAGCAGTTACTCTTATGAAAATGGATGACATTCAAGGAGATATAGCGGGACCAAGTGATTATATAAACGTTCCTTCAAGAAAAAATTATGGACGACCATCTAAAAGTGCATTACCCATGGATATACGGTTTGATAAAGTCGGCCACGTGATAGTAGAGGAGAAAAATAAGGCAAGAAGAAGATGTAGACAATGCCAAAGCAACACAATATACATGTGTCCTAAGTGTCAAGTGCATCTTCACGCTAACTGTTTTGAACTATTCCACACAAAAAAATAATGTTGCTATAATCCCAACGTTGCGTATACGCAACATTTTTTTAAAGAATAACATAAAAACTTGTATTTTTGTTAACTAACTAAACAGTTATTTGAATGTATATTTAGTAATAAAATGCACTAATAACATCAAATTAGTTTTATTTTCAAACCTTGGGAACTAATGGGTTAATGATTCACGGATAAAACTATGTTTATGATATCTAATCTAATTTAAAATTACTTCAGAATTACTTGCTGTTTTTAGTTTTACTAACTATTTCCGGATTAACCGTAACTCACAGAAGGCTGATACATATTATGTCCTTTCTATGTACATACCTTTAAATAAATTATCATTAAACATAGATAAAACTGTTTATATAACTTTTGGAAGTTTCTGCTCCAGTGTTCCTCACAGCTTTAACATCAGTGTCAATGGGAAAAATATAGGTACCGTAGGTACTTAAGAGTTGAATCATGCAAATATTTAGGTATCATTTTTGATTATAAAATGAAGTGGGATAAACATATTGAATGTAATACTAAATAAAACATTTTTAGTTTTTATATTTTATAAACTCTCTAAGATATTGAAGACTGAGAAACTATGATGAATTCTAATACTTTTAAATTATTACAAAATCATCAGAATAAATTGCTAAAAATTGTAAATAAGGGAACATTAATTCTAATAACCCTAAAAATTTAGATCAACTTTTTTTGCTAGAATCATTAAAATATCATTACGAAGATTTAAAAGATAAATATATAAATTCAAATAGTATTTAGAAGTATTTTAATTCCTAAAAGATTAAGACTATTAGTATTAAGAATAGTCTTATTAGGGCAATAAGCATTTTCAACTCCCTACCTAATGAATTAAAAGTCCTAAAAACTGAACATGGAAAAAAAACCAAATTAAAAAAATGGGTTGCTGCAAATTTTAATTTATGCTAGATTAAGACAATTTAATGTATTTTTTACTTTATTTCTGTTAAATATTGAAAATGTATAAAATTTTATTAATCATTATATTATTGATGTTATAATTCAAATCTTTCCGAAATATAAATTTACTAGCTTTAAGTTTTAGCTATAATTTTGTTTAACCCTACCACTAACAGGTAATTTGTTTACCTCTGTGGATTTATGTAATATGTCACATATATATTATGTAATTTTTTGGGTAATAAATAAATTATTGTGAAGCCCAAGAGTACTCCTTTAGAGACTTTAGTGTTACGCTCAGACTTTCTGTGACAGTGGCCAGTGGAGAATTTTTTTAAAACTCAAGCTGATGAAAAGGTAGGACCAACAATCTCGCAAACAAGCCTGATGGTCTCGCAACTATTTCCATTGCACATCAGATTGTTGAATCACTGATTATGGTGAATTAATAAAGGAATTTGCTTGTGCTAATGAAAAACGAGTACGGTATTTAACTAAAGGTATGTAGTGATTCATTGTTTTTGTAGTCGTACAAAGGTTACTTTAATTTCAGCAGATTAAGATTGTGCATACAGATTAATTATTTTAATAATATCTGTGGGCATATATTTGCATATAGTGTTATGTAAATATACTCGTGTTTATATACAAAAATGGTGTGTGAATGTATTTGATGCATGTTTGTGAAAAGGAATTTTATGGGGGGAGGAGGCGGCACTCGCGAATTTTGTCTTGGGGCGGCAAAACCTCCGTATCTGTCCGTCCTGAGGATGTAATAAACATCCTGAAACAAAACAGTGAAGGATATGTAAAGTATTGGTTAATCAAATAAAGGAAGGAAAAAACAGTACACATTTTTTTTGTAAGGTAGAGTTCATAGAGTGCAAGAATTTAATGTTTTAAAATAAGCACATAAAAAGGTATACTCCAATTTCATGTAATTGATTTATTTATTACACAATCAGAGAAACAATATTAGTGTAAGAAAGAGCAAAACATAACTTTAAACAAGGCAAAGTAACAATACCAGCAAATATTTAAGTAAAGCTGAGGACATTACTTTGTGCTTCATTACAATAGGTTGTTTCAATCAAATTATTAAACATTTGGCACAGACAAGTACAAAACAATATTGCACAAAAAACAACACATTTCATAATAACATAGTGTACAAAGAACACAAATTGGGATAAACGTTACAATGCCCTCAGTTCTTTTGTATCAGTAAAGTAATAATAAATAATTGACAACAGAACATTTAGTACTGTACTAAATCTAAATAAGCTGTTTGGATTTCTTCCTGGAAAAATTATTAAAATATTATAAACTTGTTGCATACAGTAAAAGCATACATAAGTGGCAGGCAGTTTAAATAGACAGTTTCTAACTGTTGTTGATTTTAAACCTTTTGGTGCAAACCATGAACAATTAAAGAAATAACATGTATTTTTCTGCAAGTTTCATAAATATTAAATATAGTTAATGTTTGGTTTTTTCACAAATATAAACTGTCAGGTTTTTCTTTTAAAACGACCTGTATGTAAATTTGTCTTAAATGAATTGAATTAACCATTATTGTACTTGTAGCCATAGTTGAATGAAGTTAAATATCATTTAATGGCTTCAGAAAGCAAAATAGTTCTACGGTTTTATTGTGAAATGTGATTATATCTTCCTAAAGACAAAAATACATTATAAAGTGTTGTGATATTAAAGATTTATATATAATTTAGGTCTCATTTCTTGAGGGTATGCTTTTGTTTTAAACCTAAAATGATTTTAAAATGCAATAGAGTAATTATTTAAGATTTAGTTACTATAGCCACCTGAAAGTGGCTACATAAAATTATATGTTATACACCAAACAATTGATTCAGGCCTCGGAAATTAAAAAGAGAACCATTATAAAAAAAGTTACTCCATTCATACTTTGAACTAAGTTACAAAAGAATTTTATTGTAATTTTGGCTCTCAATACAATATTTCAACGTTTATAAATTATGTTCATTTTTGTTAAATTTTTAACCTCATTATTAAAAATTAATTCAACGCTTGATGTGGCAGATCCCGTGCAGCATATCAGTTTTGAGGCACTGAGTGTTCGGCACGGCGCAGCTGGGGGCAAACCTGACTGTAGTACTCACATCATCACTGAGAGTCAGACGCGCCCGTCAATCAGTGCCACTTGTTTACTTACTTCTGTTATATTGTCGTAAGATCAGTGTTGTGTTGAGTAAGAGTAAACAATGTTGTTGTGGAGTGCAGTGACTTAATTGTGATCAGAATTTAAATGTCAGACAGTGAAGAAGAAGATTACCGATTTCTTTAAAAAGCAGTTACAGTTTTCTTTGTCTTATTTCTTGCAATAATTGAACTAATTTTTCTGCACTTACCAGTAGTGATTATTGTATATTACAATAAATAATGTGTTTTTATAAAAAAACCCATGTCCGGAATTTTGTTTATCCGTAACGGTACTGACAAAAACAATTAAACAAGGTTTTGGTGTACTATCAAAATTGCAGAAAAATTAAACATGTAAAAGTTCAAATGCTTAGTAACACATACAATACAAAATGTAACAGTCAAATAAGATCTTTTAATTTGACAGTCTTTTCTCTTTGGTTATGTGTAAACCTTCAACACCATCATAAAAACTAAAATATAATTTATTAAAAAATTGTAATTGGTGATGTGAAAGTTATATTTATTTAGTTTAAACAATAAATAAACAAAATAACCTATAACAATAATTCAACAATATAATGTATAAAATGACTTTCTTGGCAAAATAAAGTAGAATTATATATAACTAACAGAATTCAGTTTAATAATATAAAATAGTTGTACTTTGTTTACATTATCCTAAATAATTTTATACCTTGCATTAATACATTTGATTCAATACATTTCCATTCTTAATATAATGCTTAATTATGTTTCCCAAATTTAATAATCATATAACATTTTAAGAATAATATAAATATTTGTAACAATTCAATTAAAAATTAGAATGCTTTTAGCAAGATCAGAACAAAAATAATTTTTCTTTTCATTTAATGAAAGCATAATAACATCAGATCTTATTAACATGACCAACAAAAGGTTAAGTTAGGTACACTTGTAGGCCCTACACAAACGTAGCTGATAACTGACAACAAGGCAAACAGTATTAGGATTCAAGTAATTATGACTAATTTGTACACAGTTGGACTAGAACTTATTCTTGAGGAGATGATACAGGATTTAAAAGAGCCGTAGCTTCCGATCTAGTGCAACACAAAATAATTTGAACTATAATAAGGTCACTTTAGTCAAAAGTCAAGTAGATTAAGTTAAATCAACCATTAAATAAATTAAAATATATACAAAAAATTACAAATATTGTACAATATACAGCATAAGAAGTCATACAATATCGTATTAGAAGCGCAAGTACTTTGTTATAAAATCTTTTAGAATTTTATCTGGGAGGAAGAAATTTGTCTTTGTAAACACAAAAGGAACAAAGATAAATTGTTTAAAAATAAAACATACAGATGAATTTACTAACCAAGCAATTAATTTGTACATTATGAGTAAGTTAAGAGTTATTTCAGAAATGTAAGTAATATCTTTAAAATTACCAGTAAAATTATATTTTCTCATTGTACAAAACCCATTTGCCTTGTGTCAAAGTTTCATTCAAAATCATAATGTTATATTGACCAAATAACATTTATTTATAAAATAAAAAACATACATAATAAAAAAATACAACTAAAATTAATACTGTATACAAAGTGAAGCAATAGTACACTTTTAGTAATGTTAACAATTATTATAAATTCATATAAAGTAACACATTACATTTATTACTTTGTTTTGTGCTAATAAAATAATTTCCACTCCTAAGAACAATTTAGTAATTAGATATTCTGGACACAATTGATTTTAAGTTCTAACTAAAAACATACATATTCAGAGACTACAGCTGATTTTTACAATATAGATATTTTTTAACAATATATGTCCTCTGTCATAGCTCAACGGCTATGGTACTTGCCTCATAAGCAAGACGTCCCGGGTTCAAATCCCGCGGGGGACCATAAAATATTAAAAACCCAAAAAAACATGCTCGTTAGCCGAAAGGCCCAAAGAGGCATGGAAAGCAAAAAAAAAAAAAAAAAAAATGTTTAACAATATTTGGGAATCAACTAGGCAATAAGCCTGTAGTAATAATATATTATAATAATTATATTTCCTTTATTTTATAAGTAAAATTGTGACACTTTTAAATGTTTTTCCTTTTTTAATTAAAATTTACCTAACAGATTTGGATATTTTCTATTTCATACGATAAACTCCATTTTATTGGACATATTGCTAAATTGTACAAGATGAATTGTAAAGTGTTGTCAGCTTCAGACACTTTGCAAATAGAAAGTGTCTCATACATTCTAAAATGTGTATCCTCATATCAATTTAAAAGTTCCAGGAGTGAAGTATAAGATATACATTTCTCAAGACAATCAGCTATAGTATTAAAATAACCTAACATGATATTTGCTTTGCAAATTTAAAATAAACAAAAAATACCGACAATAATTGAGAGTATTTTAAAATAATAAATACTGGCCTTTTATTAAAAGGTTAACATTTAAAAAAATCCCCTAATGAACACTGAAAATATTAAATTTGTAACAATCATTATTTCTTAAGATATCTGTGCTATAATTTGTAAAGTTGTCCTGCCATCCTATTGTGATGAACATTATCCACCTAATTAGAGTTTCCCTAAAGTTAAAATTTAAATAACTGTATAATTAGTTAAGAAAATTCATAAGTTATAAATAAATACAAAACAAACGTAAACAAAAACACAATATTAATTACCTAAATGCACATGTACTAAAATAAAAATAATACCTGAAAAAGATAAATTTAAAATAAATTGTACTTTATATTATATATAAACAAGCCTAACTAAACACAAAACATTGGCCAAGCCACTACTCTATTAGTTAACTGTAGAAATGGCAATAATCCAAGCTTTACATAGCTTGGACGAGTAATCCAACTTTGTATAGCATAGTCTATAAACGCTTAGTTACATTACAACACAGAATGAAGGGGCAACACACCAAGTATTTTATATATTGACAAAAGCATGGGTTTTTATCTACAGAGTAAAAATTCATATTTAAAAACACATACAAAATAATTTAAAAAAACAAAGAACCTATCTAAACATCACAGCTAACATTTGAAATTTATCGGTTGATAACGTTAAATATATTATGAAGGCAGATATAACAACTCAACTTAACAAAATATAAACTACCCACTAAAATTAATTCTGTTTTAAGCCATTTAGATAGCACAAAAATGCGATAAAATTGAAAACATTTAGAGTCAGTTTTATCATTCCTAAATTACAACAAAGATCAACAACAACAACAGTACATAGGTTACACCTTGTATAGGGTTGAGATTATCAATTGTAGAGCAGTAATGTCATGCTCCTAGCTGTGATGTAAGGGACTAAAAATAGGCCAACTGACTTTTACCTAAAATCTATGGAGACCCCGGTCCGAGTCCGCCGTACAATTGCACTTGTCCACCACAATTACAGTAATTAAATCCTAAAGCTGAGTAGGCCAAAGTAGAAAATAAAATCCGACTAATAAAAATTCAGTTTTGGTTCGACTTGACTAGATTTTCTGAATAGTTCAGCTCTGTTTCATAGCACCGCACACAACACAGTTGTAACATTCAATACGTATTATTTTTTTAAAAATTAAAACAATATTCTTCTACGGATAACACTATACACTATTTATAAGAATTTTAAAATTCTATACCAAATGTTTGCCACAGAAACAGAAAATTAACACACTCACTTTGAGACTCAAGGAAAAGACACAACACTCGCTCTGACGGTATATTCTTTAATCCTTAATAAATTACTCTATTTTAATGATTGAAATCTAACCTGTGCGTTAAAGAGATCATCTCGATACATCTCATAATAACAGAATATCTCTGACTAATTCTACAGAGATTAATAACTAGGACCTACTATATTTAGTACAATAAATAGTTCTTAATCAATGTATACTGCATCATTTTATCAAGATCTTATTTACCTAAGCTAACAAATTTACGAAAAGCATTTTTAGTTAAAGACCCATTCAACAATATTTGCAGAAAATAAGCACTATTTTTACCACACCATCGTTCCTCGTTTCTATCATTTAATTACATCAAATAAGAAAATGGTAACCAATATTACATTATGATATATTATACATCACAATATTTATACTAAATTACATAAATTGTTCTACATATATATTATATATGTATAGTGTAGGCAAAGAGGTTGAATTTATAGTCCATCTTTTGCTGGGGTTTGTCTTTTTTTAAATCTATGTGCGGAGCATTAAATGTACCTATAAATGTTTAAAACTATCGATGAACTGCCATGACCAAGAGTTAAGAAATATATGTCTATGGCATGTGTGTGAATATAAGTAAATATTGTATTTATTATAAATACACACACACATAAATATATAAGGAAAATAGAGATAGTAAAAATAGAGACAGATGCATAGGAAAGCTTTTCATAAACATTCAAGTAAAATCTCTCTCTATATACACATCCTGTCTATGTCTATTTAAAAAGTAGTGCCTAAGTATCCTTATTTTTATCTCCTAAACCGGAGTGGTGATAACGTCCGGGGTTGAAGTCTGGATTAACGAACGAAAAACCTCTAAACTCTTCCTGATTAATAGATCGCACAACATCAGCATTTATTGGTGTGAGAACAGGTTCTTCTTTTGTAAATTCAGCATCAAAATTGAGAGCATCCTTTTTACTTTTCTGCAAATAAAATTAAAATATTAGATTAAAAATTATCGGTATGTAAATCAAAAGTACATAATAAAAAATAAATTATCAGCATACACCAACATTAAGAACCATCTCGTGTGTAATGCAAGCTACATACAATCATTAAAACATTACATAAAAATCAACTTTTGCACCAAATTAAATTTATATTGATTACACAAATTAATTAGAATATAAATATTTACAGTATAAACTATATTATGGATCACAATTAAATTATAATATGATCCAACGGGCTTTATGTTTGTTATTATTTATAAATTTGGCCAAGCATTAAATAATTATTTACTGGCTTCATAAAACAACCATACAACTGAACCTGCTTAAATAATGGTGAATGATTAACAACAAATTGCAACATTTAAGTTTAGAAATTCTTAAAAAATGAAAAAGAAAACTGTTTAGTATCACCATGAGACCCTATAACCAATGTGTCATCCACATATCTTAGACATTCTTTTTGTTTAAATTTAGAAAGGTTATAACTCGTGGAACATATGAAATTCCATAAATAAAAAATAAAATATTGATTTTACTTTCGTACTATACTAAAGTATAGAGAAAGTAGTGATCACAAAAAAAATCGATGTTGAGATTTTTGTGGAAATATCCGTTTAGGGACCCCCTGAGTTCAAAAAAGTTGTTTTTACAAAATGTATGTCTATATGTGTACAAAGCTAGAGAGAAAACTATTCAATCGATTTCGAACAAATTTGCACCAAACATGTCAATTAGGCCTGTATAGATGCCCAAAAGCAGGTTTTGAAAGTTTTTGAAAAACAACCCCCTTTTTGGCCAAAAAACAACCAAAAACCAGTTATTATTTTTTTATAAAAAAACGGCTCTAACGATTTTGATAAAATTTGGCTTAATATACCAAGGGCCATATATATATATATATATATACCGCATCTTTCTCAAAATTCTCGTTTAGCTAACAATAACAGATTTTTTGGGATTTTGGCAAAAAAAGAGGTTTTTTTCAAAATGTTTCAAAACCTGTTTTTGTGCATCTATACAGGTCCAATTGACATGTTTGGTAGAAATTTGTTCGAAATTGATCGAACAGTTTTCTCTCTAGCTAATAATAATAATACTTATTAATTACTCTCCTACTTTAATGTATCCCCTCTCCTACTTTAATACAACTATGAAGTCACAGTGAATATGTTTAATAATTTAAATATGTTTGTGAGAAAGTATGTGCCAGTTTCTGGCACCGTTTATTTTCATTCAAATATTTAAATTACACAGGCAGAGAACATAATTTGATTTATTTCTGATACGTATTTGATTCTACTACGTAATTATGTTGAGTTGAATTGCTGCTGGTGATGTTTTAGACAGAGACAAACAAAGAACGGACGTAGGTGCAAGAAGTTCTTAGAAAGCAAATAAAAAGGCAAGCCAGTTTGGAATATGATGATGAATAAATTTGTAGAAAGAAAAAGGAGTGGGTGAAATAAAATTTCAGTCTCAGATCAGGTTCCAGCGTTGTTCCACTGTATATTTATTTGTTAAAAGATGTATTTGTGAATGTTTTGACAAGTAATAATTCTTAGTTGATAGACATTTCTTCAATAATTTGTCATTAAAAGCAGTTTTTCAGGAAACTCCAGAGTGAATAGAAAGTTGATTATTTTATGTAAAAGGTCTAATTAATAGGTGTAATATCGTCAGCATACCAGGACATTTGGGAATTAACAGTGACTTGGTGTTGTGAATAAAAGTGCATGCACAATAAACGTTTTTTAACTAAAATTGAACTAATACGGAGTACTACAAGTTATTTTTTTAGCTGAATTTTCGAAGAAAATAAGAGCTATTACACTTGACCCAATTTGAAAACGGTTGGTCGGAGGAGGGTAGGACTTTGTTGCTTTATGTTTCAGACCATTTAGAGACAATACACAAAATTCATTAATTTATATATATATGTTTTACTCCCGGATTGATAAGTGGTAGTAAATGCTTCAAAATTATTGAATTTTTGGTGAAGGACTTGTAGGATTTCCCAGATACGGATTGTTTTATTTTTCGATTCGACACAAAATGGCGGCCTATTTGATCCAAACCAAAATGGGAAAGTTAAAGCGAGGAAATTGCATGACTTCTCCCACTCATAAGATCGAGTACAATTTGTCAGTTATATCATTCTAAAAGCAATTAAATTTACTATAATTCTGTGCAAAGGTATTTTTGGTGGAGTTCTGAAGGATTTGGCCTAATGTTGTCAGAACCAAAAATACTGTAAGAGAGATCGATTTTTATAAAATAACTGCCATTTGAAAACCCTAATGTAGATAAACGAGAACACTTAAGGTTTTTTAAAAAAAAACAATTTTTCGAACGAGTACATTTAATATTTATGATAACGCAAACAAATTACATAACCCAATGTAATAAATCAGACGATTGCACATATTTAAGCTAGTATTTGATACAGAAAGCGTTTCAAAGTAACCTCGTATATGATTGGTTAAATATTACGCGGTTTCTACTTTGTATTCAAAATACCTAAAAACTTTCCAAACACCTGTTTTCAAAAAAAAAAAAAGGCAAAGAATTATTAAAAAAATCAATAGATAATAAATAAATAGCTTATAATAAATATTAATGATCAAACAAATCTGTATTAAATATTAGAAACCAAACCAGTGTACATTTAGAAGTTTTAAAAGCTAAGTATTAATTTTAAGTTACAGGAATAAAATAAAATGGAATCAACAAAAGAAATAATTAGCCCAATAGAAAGTGCAGTATACAAAAACAGATGTTTTTCATTTAGTGAAAATGCCAGATGTTCAACAAGGGATGTTAAAGGAGAAAAAAAAATGGAAGTGATAGGTCAGTTGAGTCATGGTGAAATAATTTTATAAAATAATTCAAGAGAAAGAGATGACAAGAAAAGAACATAGAAAAAAAAATTATTCAAATTTGTAAGAAGGAACAAACCAGAAGTTAAAAAAAAGGGTCAACAGAAGTAACACCAGATAAAATATTTCAATCAGAAAACCATCCTCCAGAAATGGGTGAGACCTAACCATACTTTTATGTGTTCCACATTTTTATGTAGAGTTATCATATTTTAAAACAAGTGTTAATTTGAATATATTATATATGACTTGAATAAACAAACATTAAATTATATTTCCCTCAGTATAATATAAAGGGATATAAGACAAATTAATAAAAGTTTTCTATTACCCATGTGTTAAATAAACAATTAAATCATACAAATACCGACATTTAACTACTTCGAAAAAATGAATAGAGACTTTTATTAATTGTATGTATAGACATTTCAAATTTCAAATAATATTTTGTATTTCCCTTTTGACGAACAATATTTTATGCATGAATTAAATTTTTCTTTGAGACTTTATGAACCTAAGATTGTATGTTTTATAGTTTTAAGTTATGTACATAGTTTTTCTAACTTTATGAATATTCTTGTTAATTTATCTTATTAATGAAACAAAAGGAAAATAATGCTTCCTATTTGAATGAACCGGCATGATTACCTACCCGAGATAAATTCCCGATTTTCTATAAATGAGCTCATTCCGCGTTTCTGCTTATAAATTAAAGTTCAGTAGCTTGGGATATTGTTAAATGAATTTTGTTATTCTAACCCACGGAGTTAATTATATTCTTATAATGAATTTTGTAAGGTAATAAAATATTCAATTTGATTCTTTATAATATTCAATAATAAAAGGGACAATTTAATACTATTGTAAACTTAACCTGAGGTTTTTTCCTTTGTATATATATATATATAGATAAAAAATATGTTGTAGTTCCCAGCACAAGAAACAAAATTCATAGTTAGCTCCCGATAAATGATTTTTCACTATCGATGGTGAGGTAATGGATACCACTCATAAGCCCAAGTACAATTTGTGAATTATATCATTTGACCCCAATTAAATTTACTATAATCCTGTACAGTTATTTATTTATTAGTTCATGTATTTAAGGTATTTTTGGTAGTTCCCAGAACAAAATTCATAGGAAGCCCCTGATAAATGATATTTTCACTATCCATGTAAGGTGATTGCGCAATTTCTTCCACTCATAGGCCCGAGTACAATTTGTGAGTTACATCATTCGAAAAGGCAATTAAATTTAGTATAATCCTGTGCAGATATTTTTGGATTATACAAGTTCCCGGAACAACTAACAAAATTCATAAGAAGCTCAAGATAAATGATTTTTTCATTATCCATGTAAGGTATTTGCGCAATTTCTCCTCTAAATAAGCCGGAGTACAATTTGTGAGTTATATAATTTGAAAGGCCATTAAATTTACTTACAACAACAGCATGAAACTAACGGTAAAACTTACATGAAATATAAATAAAATAAACAATTATTTACTTGCTTTAATCTTTGTTATTCCCTGATAAGAAAATTTGGCCATAGTAATACGGTAGTGCTGCTTACGCTTTTTGTTTTATTCCAATATTTTTTGTTATAATTCTATTTGTTACTTTATTGAATTTGATTATTATATTAATTTTTTTTAGTTCAAAATTGATTTGTTATAAGTATAACTAATTTTATTATGTTTTATGTAAAACTAGATAATCAGCTGTAATGCTTATTTGATTTTAATTTTATAACCATGATTGCATTAATTTCTGTGTTTCTTTAAATGAACTCCTTCATACGAAAAGCGACGATCGTATGACATTTTAGTTATTTTGATCTCCGAATTAAATCAATAATAACGTTTATTATTTTTTACAATTTAATTTAATTTCTCATATATTTTGTTTTGTGATACAAAACCATTGTTAAGTTGCACTCACAATATCAAAATAAAAAATAAACTCATCCTTAACCCTGCAACTCTGTCAGACCACTTAATTTTGGTGCTTGAAATAGATCAACTTTGACAACTCTACTTGTAATGAATACAGTAGACTCCCGATTATCCGCGATAATGGGTGGCTGAAATTTCATGTATAATCGAAATCGCGGATAATCCGAAACTAACCTAAAATGCGCTAGAAATAGTTCAAAATGACCGTAAAACTAAAATAAGTGCTTAATTAATCTTTACAAAAGGTTCAGGTAATAACAATTAATTTAAATATGTACAGTATTACGTACCTTTATATGTTGGAAAAATTACATAGTTTCACACACACTTTTTACATTGTATTTACAAAGAACAAAAAGAAAACAAACACAGTCCAGTACATAACTACTACAGTACTACTGTTATCAAAATGCACTTTCAATATCAGTCTCTATCAGCATGGAGTAAAAAAGTCCTTTATTCATTTTTGTTTCTTTGCATTTGACTCCTTTTTTACAATGGCTGAACGAATTTTTCTTAACACTGATTTAGTGACACTGACGACTGCGTGGAAGGAGAAATAGCGAGTTGTTACTATTGTTTTTGTTGGGCGTGGGGGTGAGAATAGTCCCGTTATGAAGGTTATTTGATTTTTCTGCTTACTGTATTGTCTTTGAGGTGGCGCTACAGTCTGCGCGCGAGATAATGGGCCTTCACTCGCTAGACTTCGTCCGCCGTAGTATCGCATTTGGGTTATTTTACGTATTTAATTTGTATTTTTTTGGTGATTGCGGTATTTTTTGGCGATCGCGGTTAAGCCGCAACGCGGGTAATCCACTCGTGGATAATCGGGGGTTCTACTGTATTTCACCCACTAAAAATCATCCAATCGCAATAAATCAAAAACCTTTGGAAAGGAAATGATTTAAACTTTAACTTTTGTATTTAAAATGTTTTTCTAAAACATATATTTACATATATGTAAGCGTCGTTGTAAATTGTACTTTTCTGTAAACCTGTTGCCACGCGTGATACACAAAGAAATTATAATCAACTTTCCAACGTTTATAAAGCTCAATGGAGCTCAACAGAAAAATTTTGATCAACAATATTAAGATACCATTGGATTCGTCAAGATTTTATCTTTCTAAAACTGCCTTCCAATCAGACATCACTATTATACTTTTTAAATGACAAAGCTTTCTGTAAACTCTTGCGATTGGACAGTTTTTAAACCAATGAAACAGCACATTTGTCAACTAAGATAACGCCTAAAATTCCATATATTTTTTTTATACCATTTTGTAGAGAAAACTTTGATCTTTCGTTTGGTCTAAAGTAAACTGATTCTAACCAACTAGTTCAGTTATATGTTATTCAAACAGCAGTGGAAAGTACATAGTTTTCGTGAATACATGAGATCGCTAGGAGTGTCTGCTTCCCACGCTAAAATCCCAACAGTCGTTTTGTTTCCTTTATCCGCGCGACGTTTCATTTGATTGACCTCATTTTGTGATTCAAGTAAAGATAATTCAAACACTTTTATGAAACAATAATTTAATAATAATATTTCATTTTTAGGCAAAGCATATATTCCTAAATTACGTCTTCAAACTTGGCATGGTTTTGATAGCAGTCTTGTAGTAGGAACATAATAACTGGTGTTTTCAAAATAAAAAATTTGAAATTGATAAATGTTTTTATACAGTTCTATTTAAAACAAAATTACGAAACTTTTTTACACTTATGAAAAACAATTACAAAAAATACTACTCTTTTTGTAGGCCTAAAGTTAAAGTTTATCCTTTCGTTACTGAACATTTTTTGTTTATTGAGCTAATAATTTTGTAAATTTTACATCAATCATTTTTTTGCTGACATATATGAATTCTTTGAACCTTTTTCAACAAAAAAGCTATGGAACAGTTTTGGATTGGGATAGAATTACTATATTTGGCCAATTTTTGAAAATATGCTTGCACACACACCGAAATGACTTGGCATTGCAAAAACTTTGCATGTACTAAAAAAACTTTGCAAAAACTAAGATCATTGTAGGGTTAAATGATCTTAAGGCTTTTTCATGTCAGAAACAACACTAACAGATAATAAATCAGTACAAACAACTTTTGAGTTTTAGTTTAACCTGCAACTCCAGTGATTGTTTTTTAAACACAAATTGTTAATTCAATTTGAAAATTCATAAAAGAGCATTTTTGTTGTCACCAATACAGTGTGTTTGTTGTTATTTACCAACTACAATATTTCATTCATAAATACACTAAGTTCAAGTTCCAGTAACTTTTGTGAAAGTTTTATAAAAGCAAATTAATGATGATTTAACTTGAACATAAGCACAAACACTTGTACTCAGTTTTGCAAACAGATAAATTTATATTTAGAGGAATAAAACCGATTTACTAATTACAGAACTATTCTTCGGATCTCTCCTTTTCAGTGTCAGTTTCTTTAAAAACTCACATGTGTTACACTGATTTGAATAAAAACCCCAAACCACAAAACAAGGAACAGGAACCATAACTAAACAACTAAATTGTAAGTTATGTTTAATATGTTACCCTTTCCTGCCTCCTACGTTTCATACGTTACGTTACTGCCTATTCCTAACTCGCCATTGTTTTCTTTACTTTGTAACACTAACAGCCATGTAACAGAAAAGCTATGCGATAAAAAATAAATCAGCAGTTTCCCATAGTGTCTAAAAACACAGAAGTTTGGTCTAAATAAATAAAATTACAAAATACATATATAGTAATAAACATTTATAATTTTTATATATATATAAATTCCTTAATGACGCAAAATAATTACAGTAGAATCATTTTTAATAAATAAATAAAAAATATAAGCAGACTATAAAAGTAGGTAATATAAAAGCAGACTTAAAAGATATATTAATGTATGAACATATGTAACGTGTAAGAACTATGTAAGAAGTCATTTAAATAATTACGGTTGAAGTGAACAGTTAATGAAAACAAGCAGTAATAAGACTATAAACACTTTAATTAGACAGAGACAGTCCAAAAGCAACTTAAGAAAAAATAATAAATACATGTATAACAAATTGCAGCATCAGCGTATACATCGAGATACGGAAGGCCTAGCACAGAGTGGCTTACGTGCGAATTTGCACGGAGCGTTCTGAGAGAAGTATGTTTAACAACGCAAGAGAAGAGAAGAGAGGAGGGAGAGAAGTCAAGATGGCGTAGCTAACTCTATGCAAGCTAATTGCAGGTGGTGGAGAATTTGTCAAAAAATGTAGTAATTTTTCAAAAAATCGCAATGAATGTTGTGTTAATGTGGAATAGAGGTGTTTAAGAGTTTGTGAAAACTTAGAAAGTAAAAATTTCCGTATACTTTCTTTAAAAAGTGGACTTGTGAAAAAGTTGCCATGTGGTCGGACGAACGCGTTAGTAAAATGCAAGTGAAGTGACCTTATCGAATAGAATCAGTGAAATCATAGGTAAAAATACAATAACAACAGGTATCGTGAGTAGATATGGCCATTATTTTTAAGCTTAAAAGTCTGCATTTTTGAAAACTTATAAAAAAAATTGAGAAATAACTTAACTTTAACTTTTCACTTATTGCGTCATTTATTTGCAAGCTAGGGCTGACAAAACTTTGTATTATTTGTAAATAGTTAATTGATTTGTTTGTATAATTGTTTTATGACGTTGATATTTTTTGTTGTTGTAAATATTCATTTTCTAATTATGTTTGAGTAAACAAATAGTTGTTGCCACAATGTCTTGAATTTCTTTATTCAGCCACGAATATCCAACTAGCTTGTACTTTAACAGTCAGGTTTCCACCCCTGAGGAAATTGAAATGATTTAGTAAACATTTTACAGTAATTGATAATTATGGATAAATAGATGCTAATAGAGCATAAATGAGGTTATATGTGGATTATTATACGTACTACGATTACTATATTTTTTTATTATTATTATGTGAGTTAAAGGAAGGTGATATTAAGGTTTTGAAAATAAGGTGAATTAAAGTAAGGTGGAGCATAAGGTGTAATTTTACGTTGGAGTTATGGGAGTCATATGATGTGGTGAGTTTAGGTAAAATGGTGATTTTTATTATGGAAGTAAGGCAATAGGCCTAAGAGGTGTTTTTAATGATTTAAGGTATTTTATGAGCGACGACTTCTGGTGATAAGGTGAATAAATGAAGGAGATGAAGGAGAGATATTAATGATTGTTGAATAATCCACATATAGCATTTTATTTTTGATTTGAACATTTTTTTTATCTTTGAAATTTTTTACCGAACCCCATTTTTTTTTTAACACTTAATAAAATTTATATATATTTTATTTGTTTTGCAACGCCTATCGTTGCAAAATGGCTTTCCCAACGTGGAGCTGAAAAACAAAAGAAGCTAAGTTTACATATATATATATTTTATTTTTTGCAACGCCTATCGTTGCAACTTAGGACTGGATAGGAACCTCTAGCAATAGATAGTACTGCATTTATTATTGGTAATATTTCTTAACTTTAATTTTTTTTTAACTTTCAGTTATTTTTATTTTTTAAACCATAGGCCTACATTTATATTTTGTTGATCTGTATTTGTTAATATTGGATTTCAAGGTTATGTTATTTTATTTTATTAAGTACTTAATTTCTTTTGTTTGTTATTCATTTCATTACTCCTATTAGTTTTTTATTTTATTTTTATTACTGTTTG
>JAGFPH010016759.1:0-18747 GCA_018207615.1 Philaenus spumarius
GCTTCATTCTATAATCAAAGTGATATATTTTTAGTATGGGGGGGGGGGGGGAATTTTAATAATTTAATCAGCTGATAAAATACACTTATAACACTACAAAATACAGTATCAAATATAAACTGAAGACTTGCTCACTTGCTTGTATCACTTGCTCCATTCTATAATCAAAGTGATATATTTTTAGTATAGGGGGGGAATTTTTATAATTTAATCAGCTGATAAAATACACTTATAACACTACAAAATACAGTATTAAATATAAACTGAAGACTTGCTCACTTGCTTGTATCACTTGCTCATTCTATAGTCAAAGTGATATATTTTTAGTATGGGGGGGGGGGGTTAATTTTAATAATTTAGTCAGCTGATAAAATACACTTGTTACACTACAAAATACAGTATTAAATCTGTTCAAATCTAAACATATTCAACTCCATAAATGTTAGTAGTTTTCAGTTATTTATAATAGTTATTGATAAAAACTATGACTTATAGTGCATGGTGACCTAATTAAAATGTCTGATCTATATAAATCATCGCAACGTGTTGAGTATGAGTTTTTTTGTTTATGACAGTGCTTTTGAGGAGCTACTTTTCATTTCCCAGTCCCCAGTCGCCTAATCATCTCAATAGAAACAAAAGAGAGGCAATAACAGCGACTTTTCCATTGTCTCAACAATACGGCAAACGCCAGTGTTCCACTTGCAATGCTTGTCTCATATATCATTAGTTTGCAAAATTTAAGTTGTCCCTTAACTTATAACTTTATCAGGAATCATGTTTCATTAATTTCTTGCTTATGATTTGTGATAGTTCTTGTTGCTCAAGTAGTTGAACGGATAGGGAGTACAATTCATGGGCTATCTTAATAAGTTTTATTTGAATTTTCAATCATCCAATTCAATTATTTACTAGTTCCCTGTAAATATTTCGATTTTGCTATTGGATGAACGGCAAGATATAATATAATATATAAATCACGTCTATAGTCATTTAAAATCTTCAACATTTTCAATTTGAAAAATATATTGTTTACTAATTTTATAAATGGAAAGAATTGGTGTTTTTAGTATTCCGTACCCATGAATACGGATTACTTATAGGATCACCATACTGTCTGTCTGTCTGTCGCAGAATTTTCTAAACTAATAAATATATATTGGGTGTCTCATAAAGGTCCCCCCTCTATAATTTTTGAACGACTGTAAATTTTCAAACAGTTTTTGGTAAATGTTACTAACAAAGCCAAAATACTTTTTTATGTGGTTTAGGGTTTCAACCCTCACTCCTAAATAGGGGTTGTTGGGGGTAGTTTATTATTTTCAAATAGCAACCCCTAGCAAGTTGCATATCATTTTAAAGAGGGTAAAAAAAGAAAACGAATGCCGCAAACTAAACCTCTCTATGACTTATTAAACCAAAGTTATGTTAAAAAATGTATCACCGTAATTAGATTGTTGAACTATCCCCCACTAAAAATAACAGTGTACTACTTAAAAGCTAAGGACACTGAAAATGTTTCCTGACAACGGTCACTCTAGAGCTTAGATGTTAAATTTTAGATTTTGTTGTTTTTTTAGTGGGGGATATTTAAACAATCTAATTACGGTGAATACGGGTTGCTATTTGAAAATAAAAAAACCCCAGCAACCCCTATTTAGGGGTGAGGGTTGAAACCCTAAACCACATAAAAATTACCTTGGCTTATGTTAGTAACATTTACTAAATATTGTTTGAACATTTACAGTCGTTCAAAAATTAAAGAAGGGGGGACCTTTATGGGACACTCGGTATAAAAATATTTACCTTATGTCATTGTGGATAAGGTCCCCGAATCACTATCTTAATACAAGGTTAATTTATATTACCTGTTTTTTCCGTCAAGTGACCCACTAGTATTAAAAACACTACCGCGGTTTCGGACGTATTCAATCGTCCATCTTCTGGTGTAAAAGTCGCTGACATGAGGTCGTCAAACATTAAAAAACTGTTACAACACATTGACATTACAACACATACACAAAAATATACAACAAACAACGCACAACATTTAGTTCGTATTTGCCCGCACGGGTACTGGGTGGCAGTCCTAATATTGATTGGTTTGGGCTTAGTTTATTCTATTCCTTGACCCAGAAAACTAGGAATTTATGGGTAAAAATTACAATTCATAAAATTCGTAACGAAGAATGTTATTAGAACGGAATTTCTATAATGGCACAACGACGTCAGATAAGCCTAACCTTGGCATTCACTTAACATTCAAGTATTAAATAATATTCTTCTAACTCTTGTGATTCTCCATTTTTACCTGTTACCAGTAATATTATATTAGTTGCGATAATACACTACACACACTTATTAATTTTTTTTACAAATTAGTTTTAAATTACTTACTATTTATTGTCCCTATTTTAAAAAATATGCAATGATTCGGTTTTTTGTGTGTTTGTTATTCAAATGTCCAACTTAACATTATATATTGTGCAATCAAAATTATATTTGTAAACATACAAAAACACTTTCAGTCATAACAGGAAAACTAAGAGGTTATCCGCGAAAAATCACGTCACAAGTTAACTACACGGCATTTTTCATTATATATTCTTTTCATTTTCCAGCTCGTTTTTGAACAATTATATTTTGAATTTGTTTACATTATTATTTGTTTATATTATTGTAATATCTGCTGTTACTTACTCACTGTTATCACTTTGGTTTCTATTTGTGCATGACTATTAGGCTACATAATTATTATTTAAAGGGTTTAATAGTTTTGTATGACTGTCCGTCTGTCGTAGATATTGTTTTTCCTTCATTTTATTCCTTTTTGCGTTATAATTGTTCTTCTAGGTACATAATTGAATATTTACAGGACCGAAGAGAAGTTAAAAATTTACATTTTTAAGACCACAATGTGTTGTCGATTGGGATCTACAAATGTCGCCTATATATCCTCGCTGCAAGTGTGTTACATAACCACGCAAAAACATTCGTAAATGTATTATGTGACATCATCTAAGTTTATCAATAATTTATTATAGACGTATTAGTACTTATCTGAAATATTTCAAATGTGGAAAATGTACTACTTTTTAGTGCAGTTTATTTCCTAAGGAACACTTACTATACAAGTTTTACTGCTACGTTTGCTGGTGATACGCCTACTGTGATAGGTACTGGCTGTAATTGAATAAAAAGGTGAAGCAACAAAAAACCTCCTGTCAGCATTGAATCAAATAACTCAAAAATAACTTTATATTTTTGTGATGTGTTTTTTTATTATTTTAATTTATTCTGTATTCTGACGACGTCTCATTGTGCTATATACGTGACACTTGTGAGTAAAAAAAAAACACATTGGTGTGCTTAAGACCACACGTTGGAAGTGATAACTTCTATGACCGATTTATATTTGTATCAGTATTAATATTAGAGGAGAATAAGGGTCATCAAATTACACAAGGGTACCCAGGTGGCTCATACGTGTTTCTTTTTCAAATGCAAAATTTTGTAAGTTAAAACATATTTTAAATATGTAGAATGCGAATCTCGATAGAGAATCGGTCAAATCATGGTAATTCGAGAAGGTTTTGGTTAATCGTTTGGAAAAAAAATAAGTCAACAAAACGTACGCCGATGGGTGGCAACACAAGGGAATAAAAAACTAGGCTCACATAATAGTTCTGCTAAATATCTTGGAATGCATATTGATTAACGCCTTACGTAAGAATCATGTGTGTAAGAAAGCAGATCAATTCAAACAATAATTGCGTGATTTGTAATGGTTGATAGGACTAATATCTCAGTGGGAGCTATATCACAAGAGGGTACATATAGATCATTCGGCCAGATGGTGCTGCACTATGGTGTTTTACAAAACCTTTAAATCAACTAGTTATTCGGCGAATCAAATCAAAATCGTATGATTCGTACAATTACAAATGAAGGATGGTACCAGAGGAATGATGACCTGAACCTGAAATATGTAAACAAGGTAAAGAGTCTTCATCGTCATGTAAACGTAGAAGCATCAAACTCGTAGATTTTGAATTGGACGAAAGACGATTTTATCTATATATATAAAAGCGAAATACCACTCACTCACTCACTCACTGACTCATTCATCACGATTTCTCAAAAACTACCGAACGGATTTAAATGAAATTTGGTATGTAGCTTCCTCTAGGGCCATAGGCGCTCACTAATAAAGGGTTCGAAAAAAATTCCAAATTTTAGAGGGGTTTTGGGGGGGTCAAAGTTATTAAATCACGATTTATTCAAAACTACCGAACGGATTGGAATGAAATTTGGTATGTAGCTTCCTCTAGGGCCATAAGTGTTCACTAAAAAAGGGTTTTAAAAAATTGAAAATTTTATTTGAGTTTGGGGGGTAAAAATTACTAAATCACGATTTCTCCAAAATTACCGAACAGATTGGAATGAAATTTGGTATGTAGCTTCCTCTAGGGCCATAGGCACCCGCTAAGAAAGGGTTTTAAAAAATTCGAAATTTTAAGGGGGGTTTGGGGGAATCAAAGTTATAAAACCACGATTTCTTCAAAACTACCGAACGGATTGGAATGAAATTTGGTATGTAGTTTCATCTAGGGCAATAGGTGCTCATTAAGAAAGGGTATGAAAAATTTCGAAATTTTAGGAGGGGTTTGTGGGGATTATCAAAGTTACTAAAATCATAATTTCAGATCTTTTATTATTATGACAATAGTGCTTTTATTATTTAAGATCTATATATATATATATAATCCAAATACCACTCACTGACTGAACACTTAAAAAGAATACAATTACGTTAAAAGACTGAAAATACCAACCACCACGGGCAACGCCGTACGGGTCAGCTAGTTATATTTATAGTCTTAAACCTTAGGACTTAGTATCAAAGCCTAGTTGTATCATCTAGGGCTCGTACATGTCATTTTCCTCCTTTATTGTATGTATTATTTATTTGATCTGTAGATTGAGATTGTAATAAATAAATAAAAGCAAAAAATCTAATTTGATAGGTAATTATAGGTGTACATTGGGCCTTGGTTCATATTCTGCAATATTTTAAAGTTGGAAAATTTACTATTTTGTTGTAAAAATTAATTCTAATGGTACGGTTTATAATACAAGTTTTACTCGCACCTGCTTTCTGTTCTTGATTTGAATTATTTGTCAAAAAAATCTGGAACTTACAAATATGTTTTAAAGCCACTTAAGTTACACATTGCGCATAAATTAATTCAATCAATAAAAATTTGATTTGCTCTCTTTACTCAATCACAGTTTGTTGATATTCATAAAATAAAACGAAAAGAATAGTTCCGATGCTAACCTAAAGTTGAAATACAAAGTATAAACCTCCAAGGAGTGGAATAAATCTGATTTGAGACAGAGTTATTGTCGATTCTTTTGATTGTTGTAACAAGACATCTCTAAGAGTTTTATCTTCTGATTCTTACAACAAAGATAAAATAAACTTAGCTACATAAAACCTCCCAAAGGCTGTAAAATGTAGGCTATTAGCTTTTCTGAACAATTGTGAAACAGAATATATCAGTCAAACGACTGTGAATAGCATATATTTGAGAAATCGTACTTCAACAAACGCAAAACACTAGATGATATATCAAACATGTTAGATTGATACATTTTCATTTTGAGAGTAAATAATTTAACCTTTTATAAACAAAGCTATAAAAAAAAATATAAAACAAACAGAAATTCAATAAATATGTACACTTTTTTAAATAAATCAAATTTATTTTAGTCACTACAGTCTTGAATTAGAATATTGTATTCTTATGCGTGCAGGAAATATTACGGCAGTATCATTTTAATTAGTATGTTTTTAAATGTGTTATTTATTTTTCAAAGCTGGTCAACAGTTTGTATATTAAGCAAGTTTTGTGTTATATTGTAAATGTTTTTGATCAGTGTATATATCTTACACTGGTGGCCATGCTCTACTATTTTCCATGTCATGGACGTTGTACTAATGGTATCTTCGTTTTGCATTGGTAAGATGAGGATGTAGAAAAGAAACTGTACCAATTTCCTCCACTACAGAAATTGAGGAAGTGCGGAGGAGCCATTCACACTAAAAGACGACCTACACCTTGAGGAAATCTCTGGAAGCAAATTAGTTTAGTTACATTTTTAACATTATTTTTTCTTAAAATTGATTCCGTTCAAGTTGTTTTACCAAATTTACATTACCAATTTTCGTCCTGTTACATAATTTAAAACAAAAATATCTTAGATTTTCATTATATTAATTTAATGTAGATATGTTCTTGTTTTTATTACACTAAAACCTTCTTCCCGAGTTGTTATGAAGGTATGAAGGGTACACTTTACCCAACGTGTTAACGGACCAAACCATTTAAACCGTTAAAAACAATAATTCAGAAACAATAATTGAAGATACGAATAAGATGCAAGGAATACTTTTTGTAATAAATTTTGCCAGCTTTAATTTTTACGCAAAAAAAATTTTTTTGTGGGATCAACCGTTTTCGAGTTTCAAGGAAAAAACAAAAAAATGGGACATTCTTAAGACCACTCCCCATCCCATCCTTAAACTTTTATAATATTTACCTCCTAACTAGTACAGGTACAAACAAAGTTCTGAACTCAGTTCTTCCTCCATTGTCAGTTATGACTTCCTCTTTTGTCTAAATTAATTTATATTCCGTTTTCAATCCACCTTGTTCTAAAAAATCCTGAGCCAAAGAAAGTTTAGTCTTAAATATTTTAGGAATTCTTACCCACATATTATAAAGCGATGATATCAACAAACGCACTTTACCTAAAATGATCATAAACTGTCTCAAATATGTGTAATTTTATAATCATTCAAAATAGAACTTAAACATTAATACATTTATACGATAAAATAAAGAAAACAAAAATTATAAAATTGCATGATACAATCGTGCAAAGAAAATGCAGGTACTTAATTAAGGTTTTACTAATCCTGTTTCAAAGCTACCCTCATTTAAAAAAAAAAGAATTATAAATATTACTTACTAATTCACGTAGATTAGAAAACAACATGCAGTGAAAACTTATAAAATTAACAACATAGGAATTTAAAAAATTTGCACAAAAGTAAATTTTGTCTGTTTATAACGTAGACAAAAGTTAGTACAAAACATATATACACAATAGAAATACAGTACTAAAAACTAATTTAACACATCATTTAAAAGAAAATTCAAAGCAACACACTCTCACATACATTCACACACGATAGTTCCAAAACATAATCGACATGTTAAGTTAAAATAATGAAAATGCGATTTGTATCGTTTAATACGTGTAACCAGCGCCTTATAAACTTCAAAACTGTTTTAGAATTTTTAAACTTTTGAATATATTCAGGTTTAAAATAGTGATTACTGGGTGTCATTACTATATAGTGATTTCTGATTTGAAAACATGTAGTGATTCTGAGTTAACTAAATATACATTTTTTTTTTGTATTATTTAAAATCTATTATTATATTATATATTTGTGTTCGTAATACTTTTGGGCTTAGTTCATTCTTATTCATAAGTCACAAAAATAAATTTAAGCTTTTTATTTAATGGAAGTGGAATGAACAAATATTTGTTTGTATCTTGTCCTTTTAAAAGTTCCTTACATAACGGACTCTCTTTTCTTGCCTGTCCTTCCATTATGAAATCGAATAGCATACATTTAAACACTTGGAATTGGAGATATCTCTTTCTTGAATTTAGTTACAAAGTGAGAACTGAAACACAATTTGTTTGGGGTACTTTTCCTATGCTTAAATGACAATTAGAAACGACAAGGAAATATTCACATACTCCATCGACATGTCTTTTAAATTTTTACTGTTTAAGTTAATTATTAATAAACCCTCAATTTTAAATGCTGTGTATACATATTTTAGAGAAGACTATGTTTAAAATAAATATAAACCACTGACATTTATATATTACACTATATATTTAAAAGTGTTTATTGAGAAAGATTAATAAGAAATTATTACTTTTAAGTAGCAGCTAAATTACAGGACAACATCTAACTTCTTTGGTTTCTTCTTGCAAAATTGTGTACGCTCAATAACAAAAATAACAAAACAAGAAGATATTTTATTTTAGTGTAGTTATTCAGTAGGCTACTTTAAAACATGTAGATTTAAAGGTATTTTACAGTGTTATTCACTTGCGTGCGATAACTTTTAATTTGTTTATTCCCTGTTGAGGGGGAATCCCTTCTATCAACTCGTATTTCACCACTGATTGAGAGATGCCGTGTTCAATATGTTTGAACCAAAACGTATTCAGATAATATCTATAGCAAAGGATTTTAAATAAAAACAAAATTTGTATGAAATATACGGTTTCAATTTTAGACCGTAATTTAAATTTTAAGTATTTTATGTATTTGTTACATTTAAAAAGTAAACTTATCGAACAGAAAGAAAATTTATTTGATGATTAATTAACTGTTTTGATCAAATAGGAAACGACAGACAGTGAGTGAGTATCTTTAAAACGTCAATCGCAGATTTAATTAATTATAAATTAATTACTTTCAAACGTCTGACATAAAACGTTCAAACAGTACATCAAAAATATTTTATTCAAACAGAATAACTAGCCTAAAATCTGCTCAGTTAAGCATTGGTAACAGATTAGAAATCAACCTTGTGTGTGCGTTATAGAGTATATTTAGTTTACCGTTTCATATAGACTATAATGACTGGTGGTCCTGTATAACTGCTGATCGTTTAACTACTAATCAATCAAAACGTTATGGAGGCAAATGTTCGCGCATTACACATGAATAATATTATGGAATCTACTGAGAATAACAGATTCAACTTTGTTAGGAGTATAGTGATTCGGGGGTATAGTAACTTATATATTCGGGGTTGTTAAATTTTAAAGCTAAAAGATACGGTGAGTCATAACATACACTCACTCAGTTTACCAGGACATTTGAGCTATATTAGTCTACCTATATGCCTCCATTACAGTAGATAGTTTTGGGAAACCAGAAAAATAATAATACGTTAAGTAAGGTTCTTGTCAAACCACGCATAGTTTTATGTGGTTTCAGAGACACGTGCAACGAATAACACCCTTAAAATATGTAATTTAATTTGAAGTTAGAAAGACAAATGGGAAATACTGCTTTATGTATTCGGTATTGCTTGATCTTCGATCACAAAGCTGGGTTACCTTACCATACATTCCAGTTTATTGGATCATTTAGAGTCTATGATACGTTAACTAATGTTCTTGAAAAAAAAAATAATAATTTCGAATTAGTTTAAGAGACAAGTGATATGATTGACAGTTTACATTTCTGGAAATAATGATTTATATATTCGGCATTTTTTGTGCTTCGAAAGCTTAGATAAGTTATAGTATACATTCAGTTAACTGGGACACTTAAACTCAATGATTTGTTTTCCTTCCGTTATATTTACTAACATGAACCTACAGCACAGTTAAAACAAGTATTTACAGTACCATTAAAACGTTATCTAAAGTTGTTGCAAAAACATACGTATTATTTTAAACAATTTCAGATATTTATGAATAACAGATTTACATTTCTAAAGTAATGTGATGCTAGGAAGGCAAACTGGAAATAAAGCTTTATATGTTCTGGATTGTTTAAGCTCCTAACACAAAGCTTTGATAAGTTATAGCATACATTCAGTTTACTGAGACACTTAGACTCTATGATTTGCGGCCCTTCCCTTACATTTACTAACATGAACCTACAGCACAGTTAAAACAAGTATTTACAGTACAATTAAAACGTTATCTAAAGTTGTTGCAAAAACATACGTATTATTTTAAACAATTTCAGAGATTTATGAATAACAGATTTACATTTCTAAAGTAATGTGATGCTAGGAAGACAAACTGGAAATAAAGCTTTATACGTTCTGGATTGTTTAAGCTTCTAACACAAAGCTTGGGTAAGTTATAGCATACATTCAGTTTACTGAGACACTTAGACTCTATGATTTGCTGCCCTTCCCTTACATTTACTAACATGAACCTACAGCACAGTTAAAAAAAGTATTTACAGAACCATTAAAACGTTATCTAAGGTTGTTGCAAAAACACACGTATTATTTTATACGGTTTTATAGAGCTATGAATAACAACTATAATATTTTAAAATTAATTTTATGTTAGGAAGACAAACTTAAAATAAATCATTATACATTCGGTGAAAAGCTCTTAACTCATAGCTTTAACAAGTTATAGCATACATTTAGTGTAGAGGGAAACTTAGACTCTATGATTTGTGGTCCTTTTCTTATATTTACTATCAGATGGATTCTACAGTAGAAAGTTTATTGTAAGTGGTAAACAATCAAAACGTTATCTAAGGTTCTTACAACACTCGCATAGTGTTATTGCTTCAGAGAGGCGTACAATGAATAACAGCTTAAAGTTTGTCGGTTATTGGACAGTCAGGAAGCCAAATGTCATCTTCCTATATTGAACAAAACATAATGAGGGTTTGCTATTAGTAAATAGTTATTTTTTTATACTAACATATATATATTAACAAAAGGCAGACAACAGTCCTGTTCAAGTAAAAGTTAAAAACATTTCCTCTCGAAATATTTTATACCACAGCAATAAAAAATGTGTTTAAGTTTAACATTATTTGTATAGGATGACTCGTAGATGGAGTAGTCAATAGATGTTGCTGTACACAGTTTTTTGTTTGTTATTTAACTTATAAAAACTACATCAATGAATAGTTCTCCACTTTGTTATCAGTTTATGTATTTACTGATTTTAAATCAATGAAATTTAGTTCTCCTGTATATTCTACATGACAATTACCGCAATTGGTTCACAGACTTATTTATATTAAAAGTATTTACTGTATATTCATAAAGGAAACCATGTCGTTAACATTTTTGGAAAAACATATTTATGATCTTTAAAATTACGTCAATATCTTGTACGATCCGTTGAATCAGCCTGTCTACCATACTGTCTCCTGAACTCCAATGGTAAAACATATCCATATTAAAACATTTCCATCAGTACGAATTTAAAATTATATAAATGATTTAGAGATTGGCTTTACTGTTGGTTCTAAACCTTAATAACAATGATGTTTAATATATTTTAAATGCCGTAAATGTCTTGGTATGATCCCTTGAATCAGCCCGTCTACCAAATTGTCTCCTGACCTCCAGTGGTAAAACAAATCCATGTTAAAACATTTCCATCAGTATGAACTTTAAAATTATATAAAGAATTATATAAAGAATATTGGCATTACTGTTGGTTTTAAACATCATGAAAATTGTATTTATGATCTTTAAAATGCCGTAAATGTCTTGTATTATCCGTTGAATTAGCCTGTCTACCAAATTGTCCCCTAACCTCCAGCGGTAAAATATAGTCATGTCAAAACATATCCATCTGTATGAACATTAAAATGATATAAATAATTTAGATATTGGATTTGCTGTTGGTTTTAAACCTTAATAACAATGAGTTTTATTATCTTTAAAATGCCGTAAATGTCTTTTTTGATCCGTTGCATCAGCCTATCTACCAAATTGTCTCCTGACCTACAGCTGTAAAACAAATCCATGTTAAAACATTTCCATCAGTTAAACATTTCCATTAATGTTTAAAATGCCGTAAACATAGGTATGATCAATAAATTGCAACGGCCTTTATAACAAAATTTTCTCCCAACCTGCAGCGGTAAAATATTTCCATATTAAAACATATCCATCTGTATGACCCTTAAAATGGCATAATACTTTATATTTTGAAATTATTATTGGGTTTAAACCTTAATAACAATTATGTTTATTATCTTTAAAATGTCGTAATTGTCTTTTATGATCCGTTTAATCAGCCTGGTTACCAAACTGTCACCTGACCTCTAGCGGTAAAACATAGCCATGTTAATACAATCATATTATTCATCTGTATAACCTTAAAATTGTAAATACATTCGATATTGCCTTTACTGTTGGTTTTAAACCTTAATTACAATTATATTTATGATCTTTAAAATCCCTCAAATGTCTTTTAAGATCCATTACATTGGCCTGTCTACCAAATTGTTTCCTGACCTCCAGGGGTAAAACATAGCCATGTTAAAAAATTTCCATCTGTATAAACTTTAAAATGCCGTAACGTCATTTATGATCCGTTGCATTGGCCTGCCTAATAAATTTTATCCTGGCCTCGAGCTGTAAAACATATCTGCATTAAAACATATCCATCTGTATGATCTTTAAAATGCCGTAAATGTCTTTATGATCCGTTGCATCGGCCTGCCTACCAAATTTTCTCCTGGCCTCCAGCGGCAAAACATATCCATATTAAAACATATCAATCTGTATGAACTTTAAAATGTCGTAAATGTCTTTTATGATCCGTTGCATCGGCCTGCCTACCAAATTTTCTCCTGACCTCCAGCGGCAAAACATATCCATATTAAAACATATTAATCTGTATGAACTTTAAAATGCCGTAAATGTCTTTTATGATCCGTTGCATCGGCCTGTCTACCAAATTGTCTCCTTACCTCCAGCGGTAAAACATATACATCTAAATGAACTTTAAAATGGTATAATACTCTATATATTTTCTTTGTTGTTGGTTTTAAACATTCATGACAATGATTTTTATTTATGATATTTAAAATTCCGAGAATGTCTTTTATGATTTGTTCCATCGGCTTGTCTACCAAATTGTCTGCTTACCTCGAGTAGTAAAACATATCAATCTTAAAATGTTCGGCAGCAAAAATATGTTTAGTAAAATCCATATTTATTGATACGTTTACATAATTAATTAATTTATCAGTTAGTTTTAAACGGTGATCAATTTAATGTTAATTAATTTGCATTCGCCTCGTTATGTTTGCAAATAACCCAAGAGTATTACTTTTATAATCAATTTTTTTTGTGAACCTTGCATGAAAGGTTCACTGCTGCTATGATCATTTAGAATTTCGGGAAACCTTTAAATATATTAGAGTATTACTAGAAGACAATTTAAAGTGGGATAAACACATTGAAGGAATTTGTAAAAAAAACTAAGAAATTATTCATATAAAACTAACTACTTTAAACAATATTTTCCTAGCAACATGCTACACTAGATTTATTACCAGCGTCAAGAAGTGCTTAATTTAACATTGAACACCTGCGAAATAGTAACAAAAAACACACACAACGTCAACTATTTGACCTAAAAATATAAGCAAATCTTTTGTTTAAACATTTGTTATCCAATTTATAGTTTTTAAGTATTTTATTTTTAGAGATTACTATTTCATAAGTAAACTCAAGATTAAAACTAAGCAATCTTACCTCTTGAGATCACTAAGAATTCGAATAAGTATATATATAAAGCTGTACACAATTTTAAAATACGAATTGGAACAGTTCTTGTACCCAACGTGGTTTACCAAACGATTTTAAGAATTTTAAATAAAAACAATCTTAAGATTGTTAATTCAAACAAAAATTGATCAGAACTAATTTAGTCGTAGACAATTTAAAAGAAGACAATTTTGAACAGTTGTCTATATTTTTATTTTATCTTTCTCCAATCAGATTTTAAATTTCATACATTGGCTATTTTCTTATATTTTGATCTTGCTAAATGTGTGGCCTTTTTTAGGGCGAGATTAGGACTTTAAAGTCGTATATTCCATCTAATCATTAAAATGTATTACATAGATTTACAAAATATTACTAAGATTACAATATTAGACTATAATAAAACACAAACACAAACAATATACAAAAAAAAAAGTTATACATTATATTAAACAAATAAAAGAGCACTGTGGCGACAAAATCACACTGATTTAAATAAAAACACCGAACCAAAAAACAAGGAACAAAAACAATAACTAAACAACTAAAATGTAAGTTATGTTTAATACGTTACCCTATTAAACATACATACCAACATAACTTACATTTCAGTTGTTTAGTTATTGTTTTTGTTCCTTGTTTTGTGGTTCGGGGTTTTTATTTAAATCAGTATAATAAATTATAGTAAAAAAAAACACGCATTATAGTTGGTGTCGGGAAAAAAGCGCCCAGCGAAATAAGCGCCCGTCTTGAAATTCTACCTGCACCTGCGAGGTCAACCCTTCAGTGAAATTAGAGACCAGCGAAATACTACCCCCCGGAAAACTACCCCCCCCCCCCCCCAAGCAGGTTCCTACAATTATACTGTTATCGGCAACATACTGTGACTAAAAAGTTTAGGTTAGTCCTATAGTTTTTTTTTATTCTAATACTAAACAGTTTAGGTTAGTCCTTTAGTTTTTTTTTTATTCTAATTATATCGAAAAAGGTTCCTACATTTATACTGTTATCGGCAACATACTGTGACTAAAAAGTTTAGGTTAGTCCTTTAGTTTTTTTTTATTCTAATACTAAACAGTTTAGGTTAGTCCTCTAGTTTTTTTTATTCTAATTATATCGAAACTTGAGTGTGCGTTAGTAACTACACTAAATTCCACGGTCACCGTGCTGTACAGGTCTTACGGGAGATAGTCATGCTACTACCATTGGGGGGTGGACGGGACTCCGGGTAGTTTGGGCGCTTATTTCGCACATTCCGAGATGGTCGCTTATTTCGCTGGTCGCTTTTTTCATACATTCTTATATTTATAATAGCAAACCGAACTAAAAAGTAGAAAATCTTTTTTAAGTATGAAGAGTTTTGTTCTACAGCGATTTATAGTTAAATAATTTGCAATAGTTTAAAATAAGAATTTAATAACTAACAAAATAATAAATTGTCTTGTAAAAAATCGTTGGTTGCTTCAAATTTTACAAATATTTCATTGCTAGCTATTTATAAAAGAAGAGTTATGAAAATATAGTTAAACGCACTCCACTTTTAAAATTTATTATTTTGGTAAGTTTTAATTTTTTTTTTAATTTATTACAAATTATTTATTTAATTATACTGAATTACTGGATCGCTGTAAAACAAACTCTTCATACTTAAAAATTATTTTCTATGTTTTAGTTCGATTTGCTATCAAAGCATGATTTTTAGTTTTTTTAAAACTATAATTTATTTTCTTATTTTTTGTCTCAAAACGGAATCAAAAGTAATTGTAATCAAAAGACTCGATTTTTTTTGTATACGTATGTGTGTCAATAGATTTTAAATTATGTATGTAAAATTTAGGGGGTATGTAATTATTGTATTACCATCGACACGAGTGCAAATTTTCAAGCTAATCAGACGTCTTTAAGTTGGTAAAAACTACGTTGAAAGATTCCCTTACATAGATACAGGTCAAGCTAATATAAAGCATTGTACAATTCTCTCAAACAATTATTTGCAAGTATTACTTAATTTTAAGATGTACAATATAATTATAGCTAAAACATCAAATGTATAATAAAATAAAAAAGAGAATAGTGAGAGAGAAAAAAAACCCTGTTAAAATATCTTCCAAAATATAATACGTAAAGGTGTGTTTTTATTTATTTTATTTTAGAAGAATTTCCGTATTTCATTTTGATGTCTAACCAAATTCAAAATTTGTATAATGCTCCATAAAACGAAAATATATTCTTTTCTTAAATGCAGACAAACCTTAAAAGTGTTTGTTGTTTATGCTGTTATACTATAACATATGTAGGCCTAAGCAATTTTGAAAATTTTTCTGTTTACTGAAAGAAAACTTATAATTGTTTACTTCTAACAATTTGAAGAAATGGAAATAAATTACTCCATTTTCTAATAGCCCTTCATTCATTGCCAGTCCAGTCACGAATATTCGATGTTATTCGTAAAATAAACTTTATGCGTTAAATGTGCAAAACCTTCAGAATGTGAGTTCCACAATACTTTATATTCACAACAATAGGCTGCTGCAATAAACGTGAATCTGATGTTATGCATACGAAGCAGTTTTTATTTATTTCAATTTCTATTAATGATAATTCTTTTAGAAATGAAATACGTGTCAAATGTCTGCTCGATGGAACTAATTAAAATCGTTACGTGGAAATAGAACAATATTTTCAGTTTATTAAATATTTAAATTTATTAATTTCATGTTTCATTTTTACGGACCGTCAATTAAATAAATTCAAAACCACAATAAACACCAGAGATAATAAATATTGCATAAAATACGTTGCAGTTTAAACGTCTCAATATCATATTTAAAAAATGTAAACTTGAGTTTAACTATACAAAAACATTAAGCGTCTGTATCGGCTTACGAGGTTTGTCTCAAGAAAACACAAACCAATTTTGAAATAAAATATTTATTCCTCAACATAATCTCTTTTGTTTAGCTCAATACTTTTTTCCCCATTGATGTTCAATAGCTTCGTATTTACTCACCTTGTGTATAGTGAGAACCTTCGAATTCCTCAAAATAGAAATTAAACATGGATTTCACATCTTCAATGTTGGCAAATCTTTTACCACCGATCCATTGTAGCAAACGAATCACATATCTGGCGGACAGCTTTCATGTTAACATTTTTAGTCAATATACGATGTACATCACTTTTTGAAATTTCTACCGTGTCTGCTAGCTCTTGCATTTTCAATTGATGGTCTCCAATACTATTTTGTGTATTTCCTTCATAATGTCTGGTGCGGTCGTCTCATTCGTTCGACCACTATGATATTCGTCTTGGCAGCTCCTACGGTCTAGTTTAAACTCTACCACCCAATATTTTATTGTTAAAAACGAATGAGAAGAGCAGAGTAGAATCTAGCTCGGCTTTGATATTGGTTGGACTGAGACCTGCATAATGAAAGTATTGTATCGCAAAGCGATGAAACTTTGTTTTCATGTTTACAAATTCACAGAGCGTGTTCACTATTGATTGCTGTCCAATAAATACTAAACATAGAAGCGTCTTGAAACTTTGAACTTTATAATGTTGGCACATTTTTCCTTAGTAATTGTTTTCAAAGAACAACCGCCATCTGTACATGAGGTTTGGTACAGATATCAGCGTGAATCCTGGCACTCGGCCTCGCCCTGGCTCGATGGGACGGGGGTGTGGGGAAAGAGCGTAAGTGGAGAATGAATTTTTTTCCCACACCGCTTTCTAATGTGACTCATCCTTCAACCTCACAACCTCACCCTTAACACGTTCACTGCTACGAAAGTTTCGTATTTCCTATGCTAGGAGCTGACCTTTTATTTTATATATTTAAAGCCTAAATGAGTACTTTTTATTTTTGAACCTTTCTACGTAATAATTACTAATATTTTAAAGCGGACGCACTTTTGCGTCCATAGCACATAAACTTAAATTTCGCGTGCAAAGCATGCAATGCTTTGTGTATTTAAAATACTCGCAATACGGGCAATTAGGGAGTTGGCGTGCGAAGCACGCAATGTACTTTATATTTAAAATTCTTCCAATAAGGGGGTTGGCGTACGAAGCACGCAATGCATTGTGTATTGAAAATACTCCCAATACGGGGTTGTTAAACAGAGATATACCGTGTACTGATGTTTTTAGTCAGGTTAGTAGCGGTTTGCTCAAGTGCCAGCATTCGCGCCGGTATCTGTACTTGTGCGATTACCCTTGAAAGTCTGAAATTACACATTTAGATGGCATTCCTCCATCAAAACAATATTCGAAAGTTTGTCATTATTATATTATTATATTTATATGTAGCGGTTAGCTTACAATAAGCGACTCAGTGCAGTAAAACTCGAGAAAATCCATCGAATTAAGTAAGCGGAGTCAACCTTGAGAAGGATGGACTATGCCATTACATTGGTAAGATGCTCTCGCTCAATAAAATATCACTAATCTTCAAAATATAAAATTAAGAATAAAATGTGATGTGCATTGAAAATTTCAGTAGAAGGTATGTCGTAGATAACCGTTAATGCTCTTCCTTAGCTTAAAAATATATGAAATCTGTGTAAGAGTTATTAAGCGTAGACTGATATACAATCTACAAAATCTGCAACAGCGTATAAATATTGTAATACGTTGTTATTAGAATATACAGAATATTCATAAAATCCCTTTAACCCCTTGGAAGTTGTTACTGAAACGAAATCAACAAAACTTAAGTTGCATAACAGGACAAATTTGTTGACATATCTGACCCTCAATGATTTTTGGGGGCTTGGAGGAAGGGGGTTAACAATTTCAATTGTTTACCACAATAGATTCCTTTGGGTCGCAGTGGTGATGAGGCCTTGTAGTACTCCTCTATCCCTAATATAAAAAAAAAAAAATACTGTAAAGGTATGTCTTGTATACACCATTGTAAAGCTTATTAAACGAGAAACAGAATGGCGTAACTAAAGCTTAAATACTATATTGCTCCTTTTGAATTTATTGGACAATCAAAATTCCGGATAATTATATGTTTATTAATAACATCAAAACAAGTTATTGATTTTTTCATATCAGAAATAAGTAGGTTGTTATTTTGTTAAAAGAGAAAAATACTCAAATATTTCAATAAGATAGAGCTCCGCCTTACTATTTGCGCCAAGTCAGGTAGTTTCTGGATTCTCATTTCAAAGGTAGATTGATTGGTAGACCAGGAACGATCGAGTAGCCAGCTCATTCACCAGATTTTATTCTTTAATTTTTTCTTTGGAGCAAACTGAAAAGAGTAGTCTACAAAGCAAAATCTGCAAGTTGTGAAGACCTGAAACAGAGAATATTAGATACCAGCCAAGAAATCTCACTACATATATTGTATAAT